>JANQBS010000194.1:0-74481 GCA_033085395.1 Xanthoparmelia taractica
CACCACCAGGAAGTATCCTCCCGATGGATATCCGTCATATCCATGGGCATGCACGATCCACGGGGGCGATGCAACATGTATGGCTGAATAGCGCCAGGGCGAGGGCACGAGTCCTAGCTGCGTGGCGCGATTAGCCGTAGCCGTATAAAGTGAAGCTACATATATCACACCACCTTACCTCAACCTTACAATTGCACGAATCCTTCATACACGCCGAGACATTTCAGCAAACCACCGACTTGTCTTGTAACCCTCAGCCAGCCCGTGGAGCGGAGAGTCCCCTTCCTCGTCTGGGTCTTTCTAGACGTTGGCTATAGAACTTGAACTCTACGAAATCTCTCTCGTACCTACCTAGGAAGCAACGACCGTACAATAAATGGCATTTCGTAACCGAGACGGAAGAAGTGAGGTATCTACAGATCAAATTCCTCAGTTTGCGTCAGTAGGAGAAGTGAAATGCATTTCTATGCGCGCCGGCGAGTGGTTTATTCCTTGGCTCTTCTTTCTCAGCACGAAAATACTTTCAATGTAGGTAAATATCCGTCTTCAACATTGCCTTCACTCATCCGAGTTTAACTATCCTCTGGCATCGGGTTTGTTTTTATCTATTTGCCATGGAATGGGGCATTTACGGAACTTTGCGGAAACTCAATCTGATTTGCCTCATGGATAGATAGGTGATGGGGATTTTGCGTAAACTATATTCTACATATGGCTTCGAACAGAGTAGAAGTGATGCGTCGGTCCACCTACCGACCGGGAGTAGGATGATGCCCGCGGTGCAAGTATGAATATGTAGGATTGTATCAGAAAGATTTCAAAGTAATTCAAGGAACGATTCTCTCAGCAACGGGTACGCTCTTCTCACACTGGTAACTGAATGGGAGAGTCTCTGGAGACTTTCCTACCGGCACCTGCTCACCGAGCTTCGGTCAGGCCATGTTGCGCCGTCCGTAATTGCCAGCTACGGCCTCAAAATTGGAAGCAGCCGGACAATATGAGTGCTTTTCATCGTCGCCGCCGTGTGATTGCTGGATGATTTGCTCGATTTTGTTAGTAGACCCTGATTCAGGAAGTTAACAACGGTAATTCGTAGCGACAAATGCGATAGATAAAAAGCGAATGGACGCAACCTCGCTCAGCGCATTTTCAGAGTCGGATCAAGATGGAGTGTGCATGAGGATGTTTCACATCTCAGTGATGGCATTGCGGGATTGTCTGGTCATCGCTGTTATTGGCGAGTTCCTCCGTCAGCCTTGTTTTATACTATTCTACTTCCGGCTGGAACTGCATTTGAATGACGGGTGATTTTTGACCGGTGTCCGGCACCGCAATCGCATGGCATTATGCAAGAGGTGCAGATTCGTTTAGGGTTTTTGTGAGGTGTCATCAAAGTAACCACTTAAAGTAACCAGACTTGAGACGGTGGAAAAACGTGGGGTGTGTTCGATCGATGTATGTTGGCTTTCTGCCCAGGCTTGCCGCAAAGAGGGTGGGGGAGTAAAGACTGAGCAGATTGTTGCGTAGAAAGCTGCCAATTGGGAAATTTTCTTAGAAGATGGTGTGAGAATCTCGTATGTGAGTTTCGGTGATGGTCTGGTTGGAGTTGAGCCATGTTTACTGGCCGCTGTTAACTGGTGGTGCAGCTCTGTATGAGTGACTGATTGTACGTACATGCATCACGTCACAATACGCGTCCGTATCTCCTTACGCCTAGCGGTGCTAGACAGGGTACATACTTCTAGCGAGAGAATGTAGCAAGAGTCATGCATAAAGGCGGACATTGCAAATCAAGGATTTTGACGGCGTAGGCGCGTCATCAAGAAAGAAAGGATGGCTGCCAGAAGACTTTCCTCTGAATGATCGTCACAATATACTTTACCGGCAAAAGAAGCGCTTTTGACATGTGTAATTCTTTGGGTATGTATAGCGTTCAACCGTGGTTGCTAAACTTCCGTCTTGGACTCGGTGGCCTAGCTCAACACGCGAAGAAGCATGGGGGTTAACTTTCCGGCTACGTATTTTGGCGACTGCTTGCAGAATCTCGTGGCGGGTTAGCTCCTCGCGTGGCCCCTTTCCTCGCAAATACTTGACTTCCGTCCCGGCCAGCTCTCTTGGTGGGAAGAAAAGGTTTAAGGCAAGATTGGGTTTCGGAGGGAAAGGAATGGAGGAAGTATGCTGAGGCTGTGGATGAATCCATACGGAAAAAAAGCCGAGGAGCATTTATTGATGCATAAATTTGACAAGGCTGGAGAATGTCGAAGAGATGATTAGGAAATCAGTAAATGATGCTGCCGAGCCAGCCTTGATTCCTATTCCCATAAAGCGAGGTTTAGATGCGTAGCCATGGCCCAGCCTGCTCCAGGGAAGATGACAGTAAGAGTGGCAGATTGGATTTCGGTCCCCACCCTAAAGGTACGCGATGATAAGATGAGGGTGGTGGACGGGGCAGTCCAAGCAATGGAATTTATAAGTAGCAGGAGCAGCTAAATCTCGCGTGCATGGTTCCGTCTTCGCTAATCGGACGCCATGGTAGATATATGCAGGCTATCTGCAAGATCATCTTCCGATACTTTATTTTTCCTCCTAACCAGTCAGAATTAGGGCGTTTCGTCGAGAACAACCACTTTAGCTGACGATTCCCAAGTACATGCAGCATCTCCTGTAGAAGTACCTAATTCTCTCCAAGGAGATACTCCCGCTTTAGCATCCTGCAGCTCTAGGTTCGAGTAAGCAGAGTTGGCATTAATTTCAAATAAATTCACCGACCAAGTCCGCTCTTTTTACTCCCCAGAGTGGCAGGATGGGAATATTCAGCGCTCGGACCTCTTCACAACCTGCACAATTAATATTAATTGGTACTTCTAGGAGTACAGGATACTTTTGCATGAAAATACAGATACTTTGTATTACTACTTTATTATTGGAGCAGGATAAGCGAGGGATCAACGGTCCAGCGAGTCGCATGCAGAAGAGCCCCTGCGTTTACAAAACCCCGAAGCGTGGGGGGTTCGTGTGGCGTTCGGATGAGTTCGGTGGGTTTTCCCTGGGTCAAGTAAAATACAACACTAGAGAACCATTACCTTAGTGGGTAAGATTGACCTCACTCCATCGTGGCTGCGGACGAACAGCTCAGCAAGTATGCTAAGACAATGTTATTGTCATTCTAACCGGGTTCCAGATCCAACGACGCATCTGTGGCTTCAATTATGTGCGTGCTCGAATATCTCCGATGACCAATCCGGCTCCACCACGCCCCTGCAATTAGAAATAACAAGAGTGACGAACGCCATTCCATGGGCATTGGCCAGACGAGACCGAAAATGTCATTATCAAATCCATCCAGCCGACTGTCAAAAGCCACAAACCCAGCAGGATTGCTGTCCTTCCAGAGAGACCCAGATTGCTGACCTGCCGACTACTCGTATCTGGAGTCTCCGAGGAACAAGACCAACGAGATTGCTGGCTGCCATGAACGAACGTCTGCTCACGTCATTTCCATGATTGTCGAGGTGGTCCTTAGGGTGCTTGAACTTACGGGGATGTCCCTGCTGTAGTCAAGGCCATCACTTACTTCTCATTCGGAAGAAACCATAACAACGATGAAAAGCAAGCATGCAGAGCAAAGGGATCACGAAGCCGCATCGAAGGCCAAAAAAGCTGTACTAAAAGCAAGGCAAAGCAAGGCAAAGCAAAGCAAATAAGATATAGGCCTTCTCATAGTGAATCGCTCGACTTAGAGCAGTATCTCATGAGTCTGACCGGAGCCCATAAAATGCCAACCCTTCTGTTCTTGTGGCCAAGGTTCGCCGCCGGTGGATCTTGCCCTCATGATGCCAATAACATTGCTGCAGAGATCGCCGATACCGTGCTTTGAGAGATGGCCTTATAGTCGAGGAGCTCATGACTGCTGGTGTAGATGGGCTTCCGGCCATGACTGACGGGGTCGTAGTAGCATGGTTGATACTGGGAGCAATAAAGGCCGGCGGGCTTGTAGGAGAAGTATGTAGCCCAACACGGAAGTAATACTCGTGGAAGAGTTTCCTGATATACCCAACGAGGCGCAATCTCCATCGCAAGGCCCGTCGCAGCTGGCACGCGTAGCACCGTTGCTGCATACGATATTCCCACCTGTGCCAACATCGAACATACAACCATTATAGAACCACTCCTCATCATTACATTCTTCATTACCACCATCATTCCTTGACCATCACCACCATCAGTGGTACCCCAATTGTTCTCATGCAAATTCCCCAATCCGTTGCATATGTAGGGCAAAGCCACAGACTGCACGTACTTCAGACTGCTTGTATCAATCTTCAACCCCACCCCTGGCCTTTCCACCACGCCTGTGTAGCAGGTTACATCCGTGTGTGTGTAGAAGGTAGCTAAGCAGCCATTGGGGCATGTAGGATGCTCGTTGATAATTTAGCTTTCGATTGTATTGTTCAGAGAGTCGTCGACGTTGAAGGTAATATCGCAGCCGTCTAGGACGAGAGTGAACGTATTGAAGGACAGTAGATTTGCGTAGGGTGAGATGGAGTATCAGGCTGTATTTCCTGTAGAGTCAGTGGAGACGAAGGAGTGCGAGTGCGACTGGAAGAGTAGTAAGGAGAAGAGTAGTAAGGAGAAGAGTACGAGAGAGGAGGCATGGCTAGAAAGCTGAGGCGTCACGACAGATGCCCCTTGAAGCACATTGCCTCTTTACTAAGATATAGGAACGACAGAGAGACAAGGCAGCTCTTTCGTGATATGGGGATGGCAGAAAGCGCAAGCGGAGATTCGATGTTGGATGCGCTTATATTGTGTGGGGTGAGACAAGTCTAACAGGCTCTGTTGCTGTGATCTCTGGTGGCTCTTGATGTCTGCGTCTATTGTCTTGTGCTGTCACTGTCGGTGTCAGTTGTACCATCGTCACAGCTTGAAGATTGGAGAGGAGGCATCGCCGAGGAGTGCGTGCAATCTTTGCTCAGGCGCCTAGGTCGACAGGTGTCGAGTAATAGCTGTCACATTATCGAGCCAAACATCTCCTGTCATCACTGATAATCATGTAAATCACTCATCGGTCTTCTCTGTGCTCTCTTCGCTCGTCCTGTGATAGGGATAATGTTTCACAAACGAGGGGCAAGACGATCAGCAAAACGTTTGGCCGCCCCCCAATAGAGCCTAGGAAGCCCTACATTTACCCGGCAATCAATCGCTAAAAAGACTTTTGTCTCCTGCCCCTCTTCTCACTCTTTTGTTTTCTAATATTTACGCGAATATCAGGTAGGTTCGTCAATCATTTCTTCATCAATATATACAGTTTCATGCGCGTTCGTCAGCTTGGAAAGAGTCATCCGGTCTCCCGCGAGCGCCCAAGCGATTGACGCTCGCGGCCACTCTTTTCTACACCCTTTCCCCTAACCTCACTGTCCGTCCTGTTCTTCTCCACTGGCTTTGCGTGCTTAGATTGTATCGCCCTGACGCTCTTTGGATCCTGCATCTCTCTGCTTTTCGTCAAAAGTTCTACTTTTTCCTTTTGCAAGGTCGCGGTACGGCTTGGCGGCGCATAATGTGCCTCCAGTATTCGATCCATGGTGTTTCGGTATTCACTTGGAAGCTATTAGCAGTCTTTTTGAGGCGACAGTGATAAGGTCTGGAGCCTTACAGCATGCTTCGTTTGATTTTGTCGTATTCAGCGTCAGAGAGTCCGGGCTCTCTATATACTTAAGAAATCCGAGTCAGCATGCTAGGCACCTCGGCCACAACGAGTGGTCTCACCATAGAAGTTCATACTAGCGCCTCCAATCATGGCACCTATATTGTTCTTAGCATGATTGGGAAGAGTCAAGAGCCAATATGACTAGGTACTTTGCTCCTCGTTCAGACCCATTGCCAGTATTGCACACATGGTGAATGATTAGGGACAGAGACCGGAGAGCGCAATTATAAGAATGGGCTCAGGTAGTTGCGGTGAGACGGAGTAAGAAAAACATCATTTCTAATTTTCATTTTTAAGTTGGGAAGGTGACGTTGCTTGTGGTTGTGGTTGTTGTTGGTTTGTCGTGATTTGTGGTTGTTCGGACAAAGCGAGAAAAAAAAAAAGACTCAGGATCTAAAAATTGATTTATTCCAAATACTTCCCGTCGGCCATTTGGAACCATTTGGGTCCCGCCTCAGACCTTAGAAGATTAGACTAAAGATTTTGAAGACGCCCAATAATGCTAGTCCTTCGTACGGCTTGCTTTTGTTCGGCTAACAATCCAATAAGCAAGGCAGTTGACGGTATAAAAAGTAATGATACAAAATTCGCCAGGACTAGGTGGCATTCCTAGTCTCAGTCGGATCTCCAACTCGGCAAAAAGTACACGTGGATGTGGCATCCAAAACGACCGAGTCCAAATGCTTGACCATGCTCCGGGAACTGCCAAATACCCAACCATGTTCTCAGCCAATGGTTCCAGACAAGGACACTGTTGTGATAACGCCTCTTCCGCTCGATATGTTGGCCCATGTCAGCACCTCGGTCTTCTCACAACAGCTACATGACAAACACTACCAACATTTATCCTGTTTTATTTCACCTTAGAATGTCATGACTCATGGATGTCCTCGCCATTGGCTTGAGAGTACAAGGCTGGAACCATTGGCCCCCTTGACCAGCTAGAGACCACCGAGACGTGCGTTCAAGAGGACCAGAGTCCGTAGGCAAAGCCGTCGTACCGCCTTGATTATCACGACGATCGAGCGGCAAGAATAGCGTGAACATTGAGAGGGTAAGCATCTATCTTTCCTAAACGAACAATGTGACACCTGTGATTGGCAGGTCTCAGTGCGACCAGAGACCGGGTTGGTGACGGAAGAGGAAGGTCCTATGGGCATGGTGTTTCTCTGGTCCAATTCATCCGCAGGAGATATGGGTGTTGATGGGACAGATAGAGTAATCATGCGTTTCCAATAAGGCTAAGAAGCCGGACGGGGGATTTAGGCGCGCCTATCTACCAACAGCTGTGAGATAGAGCTCTTCACATATGCTGCAAATATACACTTGATGAGCAAAGTGAAACTGGAGAGTGAAGTAGGCCAGGTTCCACCGAATTCGGATGATACTCCATGTGACATGCAAGCTGTCCCTATGACAGGATGCTGCCAATGACGCAGCGTGTGAAACACCTCGTAGGATGTGTAGCGAAGCCAGTTAGTAGCGGCAGCTACGCTATCGACGGCGTGGTCGAACAGAGGCTGAATAATGTAATTGGGCAATCGAGAGAATAACTGGGTGCGTGGTCGACGTGGCCGGTGATTGGAACGCTACCAGACTCACGCATCCGGAAAGCTGTCAGAAGAGCTTTGGTGTTGGTTGCAAATCCTTGTCCGAGTTGGCTGGAAAATCCGGATATTGAAGCGAAGAGGTTTGGTAGCTCAGTTTGTGGAAGGTAAATCCAGCATCGAGAATTGTGAAGCGAGAAGACTCTCCTTCCGCGATAGTGTTGTCAGTACCCAAGAGAAGAGACTCCATTGCTATTACTGCAACGTCTTTTCGCAGATCACGTCGTGTCAGGGTACATGTAAGTTTGGGATGGTTCGGCACGAAGCAAGATACATAGGATACATGCTTTAGGTCTCCATGCTCATTCTTTTCTCCTGCCTGGTTGTGAAGCATGATTTGCTGCTTGTCATTTTGTCCGGTAGAAGTCTGCCTCATCCAAAACACCTAAGTATCTTGAGCTCGGCACCAAGCATGTGACAAGAAAAGCCGCCAGGTACAATTCCACTATAAATTCCCACGGCTGCTATGTCTTTGCTTGTGAAAACATCCCACAGTATTCCCTTGAGTGTGCCGTCTTGACCCTCGAGAACTACCCTGACGCTGCCAAAGCTCGTTTTGCCGGGAGGTGCTCTGAAGATGAGGATGCGCGGGTAGGCTTCCGCTTTAAGGCCATCAAAATCGTAATGCTTCCAGTCCTGGACCAGCTGTAACCCTCTAACGGGTCCTATGAAATCGTAGTACTGGAAGCATTAGCCGTGTGGTATGTGTCCTGGAGGTAATGCTTGAACCTTGTTTTTGGCTCTCTCACAAAAGGAATCTGCGTCATTAGCCAGGCGGTCGTCTATCTTCTCCCAGTAGGTCGTAGCCATATTGCGTCAATGAGGGTAAACACAGATGTTAAACGACAGGCAATAGAGGCAAGAACTGAGCTGAGTTTTCATAAAGCTACCGGTAGAAGTCGAGCCTGACTACAGATGAACGCCGAAGAGGGAGTTGACTTGTTTAAAGAAGACAAAGCAAGGTTCGGAGACGTATGCAGGGCGAGAAAAGGCACGGAAGAAAACGCACACCTTCCGACTCATCAGCGTAGCTTTAAGCCCAATCTCAACATAGCGCACAACCGGAGAGAGATTAGTCAGACACAGAGCCCTAAGCTTCAGTGCTTGACCACTTGCCGTAATATCCACCTTCTTGTTGAGGCTGCCTAGCCATCTTGTGAATCCATACCCTTGACCTCAACTGCTTTCATATAGGGCACCCAAAATCTTGCAACCACTCTGTCCTGTTCAGGCAAAGCAGTGATCCGGAAGTTCCGGTTATCATGAGGATTGCTGGCAAGGACTTCGATCGCTCGCTCATAGGCTTGGGGACCGCAATCAAACGTGGCTTCGGTGACGTTGTCTTTGATCGGACTGAGTCAGTAAGAGTGTTCCGGTTCGGGCACAGTGTACACACTCGTAATCACTCTGGAGCTGTTGAGCTCAGCTTCGAGTTTGACGACGTGCTCTTTCAGCGCCGGAATCTCCGTGGATCTAGCGTGATCAAGCTCTGCTTTGAGTTGCGCAACCTCATCAAGCTTTGCTTTGGCATGATGAAGCTCTGCTTTGAGCTGTGGCACCTCATCAAGCTCCGCTCTGGCTTGATCAAGCTCTTCTTTGAGCTGTGGCACCTCATCAAGCTCTGCTCTGGCATGATCAAGTTCTTCTTTGAGCTGTGCATGCTCGTCAAGCTCCGCTCTGGCTTGATCAAGCTCTTCTTTGAGCTGTGCATGCTCATCAAGCTCTTCCTTGAGCTCTGCAAGCCCATCAATCTGTGTCTGGAGATGTGCAACCTGCTCTGCCAACGTTGCGATCATAGCCCCCCTGCCACAATCAGATTTAGCTTCGACCCTCGTACCGTGAGCGCAATCAGAGGAAGCTTACCTTCTGGCCCTGGCCGCAGCCCTGGCCGCAGCCCTAGCTCCCATGGTTGAATAAGATTCGATGGCGGTCGACTTTGGGGCAGATATCTTGAATACCGGATGAGCTATACGGATTAACTACTCGTTGGCTCAAGGTGATCATATGAGGTAGGTGTACCTGAAATGCTGGCTTGTCCGTGAGCGAGGCCGTTTCCTATAGACCTGACACAGATATGCCTTTGTGCACTAGGGATTCAATTGTGCCGGCCTTTCGTCCGACTATTGCTCAGGATGTCAAGGTTGTAGATCTATGATGTGCTGGATGTTTGATCACAAATAGTTGAGAGATGGTTGATGAAGAAAGTTGGTGGAAAGTAGGGAGGTTGCACGAAGAGATAGGGTAATTTGGTGAAGCTGTATTGTCACAAACACACTAACCAGATTGATCTGGTCAATAAGGTACTGCCAAGAGTACAACTGTCTGATGATATTGTGAACTGTTACATGCAGTACCCCGCCCTTTCGACGTCCTTATGCCCCCGCACTTGATATAACATGTATCTTTGGCGACCAATTCCACGTCATGGCAGCGCACGCATGGCAGGCGGTGTTTATGGTATCGTAAGGGTCAATTTATTCGTGGTCTCGTTAGGTATATCTACTGGAAAGACATGGCAAGGTTGGCGTGAAGGTTGAGAGGGAATCAGCAGGTGCAATCATGCTGCTGTCGCCATGGGTGGGGTAGGCTCGTCGGGCAATTCCATCATGTAGATATCGTTGCATTTGCCGCAAAGCCGCTTCATGTTGGCAGCCCAACCAAGTTTCCCGAGATTGAGAGTTGCGACGAGGCGCTTGTATTCCCCGCCGTCGTATATTTCAACATAGTTGAACCATTTGGGAGCGGTCTTTATGGGTTTGTGGTCTAGTCAGATTAGCGAGGTACACGGAGAGGTAGCATAAACTCATACTCTCTAGTCTGCTGACTTTTGCGGTAGTTATTCTTTGCGCAACAGGATCAAATACAATGGCGCTACCACTGTTGGTCCGTCCTAGTGGTTTCGGCTCGGGAGGAGGCACTGAGTCTTTAGACATAGTTTTTTAGATAATAGAAGATGATAAAGGCAGATATCGATGGGTTCAAAAGATATTCCTAGCAAGACCACCCAGGACATTCGGACTTTTATATCAAGGCCAAAGGCAAAAGGCAGGAGGGGGCAATGCACGAGGTAAGAAAACGAGGTTGGTACTCTCAATTGACCCAGAGATCATAAGTGCATAATCACTAGAAAGTGAGACGCTGTGCCAGACTGACTGTGGATCGTGTCATCCTATCACTGTTGATCATACGGATGGGGGAGGAGTTAAAGGCGGACGCTATAAGGGGTCTCCCAAAATAGATGTCTTAGCCTCACGGGATGAATCCTGCACCTGCACGGCTTACGCATCTCGCATGCAAGGTTGGCGGCATGATTCCCTTCTCGCGGGGGCTGTGTATGATTATGGTGTGTGTGGTGAAGGCTGTGAATTTGAGGCAGGGCAGCTCGGGCATGATGCCTAATCGTTAGCCAATCGATAATGTCTTATAGTGCTGACTAATCCCTCAGTGGCTGCAAACTCGGATTGACCGACGCACTAATGCACATAATCTCTCAGCTGCGCCTGCTTCATTAATATTGATTCAAGCAACAACATGCAACGTGGACTCCATACACATGAACGTGGGCTCCATACACATGATGCTGTCGACCCAGGCAATTGCACACAGTCTTCCTTGAGGATGAGCCAGGCACGGTGCAATGCATCAGGATCGAGTACGAGTACCTGGATTGATTCAATATTCTGAGCGTGTGCCAGCTACTCAACATCCGCCTTGTGGCTCCGTATTCGAGAGATGATGTTGACCGGACAATACTGTTAATGCTAACTTGGCTTTTTTAAGCATCTACAGCCCCGCAGAGAATGACTTTTAGAACTTAAGGCGATATCACTGCATCTTCAAACGGAATTTTGGTGCCAGTAGGAAAATCCATCACTGGCCTCTACCTTTGGGGTAGAGCGAGCTGCACTCTGCCTCCGCCAGTGCCCCCCGGAATGCTCCATAAGGTAGTATCGCAGGGTGCTCCATTTCACCCAAATTCTCCGGACAAGAGTGCCTTGTTCCGCCTTGCCTGTGTTTCGTCCTTCCTCTTCTGACCTGCATGAGCCTAGCTTATGCAGAACAGTCCAATCCAACCAATCACTGGTTTCATTCATGTCGATCAAGTACCAATTCGGTGTTCGTGCCGTTCTGGTACCGCAGTTTCAGCGTCTTGCTTACTCTTCTCTGCACGTATTTTTGGCGGCTGACGCGCATAAGGCTTCAAGTGCTATTATTGAGGCTCCAGTCATGCGGCTCCCATCTATTGCCGGCGACCCTCAAGAGGCTCAGGATAAGTATCCGAATCCTATATCACCCTGCGAGCAGCCAGGAAGCTCGGAAGCAAGAAATATTTTCCTCCGCACTATATACTGTCTAGAGTCACATTGAATTTGGGAGCCGTCTGTGTCTAAAGCTACGTTGGCTATTCTTCCAATAATCTCTGATCGACGTCAAGCACACAGATTGAGTCCTTAGACCAATTTGCAGCATGGCAATTTGGCTTGAATCCGAGGCTGAGCCTTCCCCAACCCTGGATGACAGCCTTTATAAACTGGGACCTGTAGGTGAAGATAGTCAGGCTGGGGCGCCGTCAGCCTGTCCAGGCCCTCCAACAGGACACTTCGAGTATTTTGCTTTTGAAGACAACCAGAGACCGCCTAAGCGAAGTCCAACGTATCCTTTTGTTCCCCTTGGTCCATCTGAGGCGCCCATTCTCAAATCCCTAGGCAAAGTCAGCAAGGTGAACCAGAAGCATCGGAAACGCAGAGCCGTGCCGTCAATTCCAAACAGATTAGTACATACTAAGTCGAATTTAACGGGACCACATCGTATACGGCACTCGTCAACCATCGATACTTATAATTCTGCATCATTCGAAGATACGGCCGTGTGGGACCGGAAAGCGATACTCTCTCTGGGTAAGTATTCACACCAGACCCTGAGTAATTTGCACAATGGTGTGATTTTGGCCTCAAAGCAGTATCAATCAACATTGTCCTCTTTCTTTTTACTTTTGGAACGTTCTGCCTGCCTGCTGGGGCATCGGGTTGTCGACCAGTGTTTCCTCGAACCATATACCCCAGAAATTCCCGATTCCTTACACTCGCTTTTAACTTGGACATAACCTCTTTCGCGTTCCCTTATCGCGTTTCTTGATTTGCTGTGATGGAAGAGTGTGCCGATTGTGCATGAAGCTCACTGATGT
This sequence comes from Xanthoparmelia taractica, assembly GCA_033085395.1. Taxonomy (NCBI): domain Eukaryota; kingdom Fungi; phylum Ascomycota; class Lecanoromycetes; order Lecanorales; family Parmeliaceae; genus Xanthoparmelia; species Xanthoparmelia taractica. The sequence continues at coordinate 12,500 of JANQBS010000194.1, forward strand.
GCAGATGGAGGAGGTATACGCGGATACTCGGCACTTCTGATACTTCAAGAACTCATGAAAGTCGTTGGGCAAATAGAGAGAAGGTATGCTCGTGGACTAAGCGAAGCCGATGGACCAGCCGAATCGAGCTATCATCCACTCACGCCACTGTCGCCGGCGCCATGCATGGCGACCACTATCAATTCCAAGGCCCAAAATGGTGGTGAACCTGTAAAGACCGATTCGTCGCCATGGCTTCCATGCCACTATTTTGATTATGTTGCCGGAACAAGTACGGGAGGGTGTGTCTCATATGCCGTATGTCTGGGTAACTCCAGCTGACTCGTTTGTCAGATTAATAGGCATCATGCTCGGGCGATTGAGAATGAACGTTGATGATTGCATCTCTGAATACGAGACCCTAGGCGCGGAAGTGTTTGGGCACAGTCGCAAGTGTCATATCAGATCTCCCTTGTTCTGGCCGCGGGACAAGTACAAGTACAAAACACTCGAGAGGGTTGTAAGAGACGTCGTGCGTCGGCGCGTGCCTAAAGTGGCTGAATTTCCTGGCGGTAGGAATTTCGCATTCGATGAGAACAGATGCAGAACGTAAGGAGTCCTTCCAAACTGTGATTCTTGCATTGACAATCCCACAGAGTCGTTGTTGCTTTCCAGCAACAGAGCAAGGCCGGCGCAGAGAAGCCCTACTTGTTTCGCACTTATAAGAATCTGCACAAGAGCGAAGACCCCGAGCAGCGAAAGCTTGACCGAAATCCTGACATGGCTCATGACATACCTATATGGCAAGTCGCTCGTGCCACATCTGCGGCACCGACCTATTTCAAACCCCCCGTAATCGACGGGCTTGAGTATGTCGATGGCGGCTTTGGCGCGAACAACCCTTGCAGGGAAATCTACGAGGAAGTTCGCAGAATGAATAATAATTCTCAGAGTTGTGCTAGTATTATTCTGAGCATCGGAACAGGAAAGAATAATGAAGCACGCCGTTTCAAAGGCACTGGGTTCCAACGGTATCTGAACTATCTCAACTTCGCCAGAAAGTGGGCTTCTGATTCCGAACAAACACACCTAGCTATGCTCAATGCTAAGAGTGAGGGTCACTTTGATTATTTCAGATTGAATGTTGAAGAAGGCCTCGACCTGATGAAGCTTGACGAGTGGCGGGCGAGGGGTCCAGTAAGAACGAAGATTGGAGAACGCATCTGCAATTTCAGGTCTTCCTCGCACAAGGATCGATGCAAGGATAGCAGAAGTGCTGCAGCCGGTGAGACCAGTGGCCAGCAAGCTGACTTCCTGAAAGAGAAGCATGACAATCTGGAGAACGGGACTGGCGCCATTCACATGAATGGAAATGGAAATATTAGACATATCATCAATGGGGCAACTACCAATGGCCATCTACCAACTACCGGTCTCTCATTAAGAGAAATCGACCCCGATGCCGACAAAACGAAAATCCCACAATGGTTCAGACCCAAGAATAGGACTCTCGATTCAATTCGCAAGTACACTGAGGAATATCTCTCTCACCCTGATACGATCAAGGCTATCGAACGTTGTGCCAAGCTTCTCGTCGACGGTCGTCGGGGCCGAGCCAAGAGCGACCCCCAACGGTGGGAAAAGGCTTGTTTTGGAACTTGGTATCAGTGCAGGATACCGGAGTGTCCTCGAGGAGAGAAGGAGTATGAGAGGCGGTGGCAACTCCGCAAGCACTTGCTTGATAAGCATAAGGCTGCATTCACGAGGGGCGTCGAGGGCAAACGCAAGCTTGACGAAGCGCTTGATTCTTGCAAGATCGTCGTCCATTGAGCATATAATCACCATTCCACCGTCAAGGTTGAGGGTCAACCATCGGCTTGGATCCCATAAGACGACTCACAAACTGCCAATGGTGGTGCCCTATGAGTTTGCATTCGATTTGTACGATTATTGATTGTCTATAAGGGGCTGAAAGTCTTAGTGGACTGGTTGTCGTTGCACTAGAGCTTGGAAGTGGGAAGTGCCTCCAAAAGTTCTGCTATTTACTTTCTCGTATCGCATTTTTTCCCTGCCCAATACCCAAGGTCTTCATGCTTTACAGATGTTGGCATTTCGTTATGGTCAATCCAATAGCATGCTATTCTCATCTGCTGAATGGTGCTTAGCAGTGCTTCAGCTTATATACCGCCTCATTATAACGTGCCTCATAATTCTATACTTCGAGACTTCAGCTCTTCTCTACTCCCATAGCCTTTTCCTTAACATTGGCTCAATGACTCGATGTCCTTGTAATACTGTACCTTATACTAAAATGCAGCAACTGGCAAAGTAGACAAGAGCCTTTTACAGAATCTAGCTATCCGCACTCGTGCTACTGATCAATGTGTGCTGAATGTACTTTTCGTCGTCGCGTGCATGATAGAAGACAAGGTGAGCGGCGTCATCGTCTTAAACTGCTCCTTATTCAAGCATAAACGCTTTTCACGATTTGGATTCACTCAACGTTTCCTACCGGGATACACTAAACGGTGAGCATAAAGATATGGGATGGGGCTGAACCCCTTCGCAGTCCGACCTTGGGTGTCATCTTCTCAAAAGGTTTCAACACGCAGTGAGATAGAGTGGGCTCTTCTCTATCTGTTCAAGCTTCTATATCGCAGCGGCTTCCTCTGTCTGATCGGTCAAGGACCCTCCAGCGCCACGAATGGGTTGAAAGGGTAAAGGCTTTCAGTTGTGTAGGAGGAGCGTGTCGAGGTCCAAGGTAGAATTACGTACGTCGAGTAGTCCTTTGCACTCAGCCAAAGTTCAGTCCACACGTTGCATCTGGATGGCAACTCCGATGTTCTCTTAGGTGAGAAAGGGATGTAGATGCGGTGGTTGGGACTCGATGACGATCCTCGGCGGTGATCACGCGAGGGGCGCTAGCCCTACATGCCCTTTCATGCATCGTTGAGTAAGGTACATACATGACTGCGTACCATGACGCCGACTCTGGTCCACCTACCCAATGGGCAAACCATCACTGTCTCTCCCGTCTTTGCTGGCCTCTCCTTTAAAGCCAACGACCTTAACATCCACCATTCCATCTTTCCCCCGGGCTGGACCATCATTCTCGAGTCCATTGACAGCGACAATGACAATGACGGCACCCGATCGCCTCCAGACGAGAGAGAGCAGATCTACGGCTCAAGAAAGCATCCACCAAAACGCTACAAGGCTCCTACCTTACAGAATGACAACCTTTTTATATCCTCAATCTCGAATCCAAGCAACACAGACTTCAAGCCTGCTACCTCTCCCACCAGACTGATAGCTATGATGCTGTGGGCGACTTTATGGTGGTACTTCCATCAGGTAGCCCCCATGTATGGCGCCTTGCGTGGACCCTCAGACTGATTCAGGAAGTAAAGCCAGCGCCCAATACCCGCCTCACCGCCGGCGTCCATCCAGACACACCAGAAGAAGGGAGGCCCAAGGGTAAATGGCGAGTTAATATCAAAAGAGAAGGTATATTCAAGGGGAAGCACATGCTCCAAAAGCTAGAGAGGATGGGTCTTATCGCCAGCGAAGAGTCCTGCGTTGGCGCAACCCTGGACGAGAGGGGTGGAGAGGGTTGGACGAAGATGTTTACCAGTCAAACTTCGTTCTGGCAGATCGATCCCCGTATCTTCCTGTTCACACTCTCTCCTACACAGAACTCGCCGTATCCAGGAGCTTCGCCCTTTACTTCAAGACCAGGGTCACCTAACAGGGAAGGTACTCCAATGGCTTCGCCACGACCAGAAACTGCAGACCCTTCGCAACATGGTCTTTGGTCGCCCCATTCACCCGGTCCTTATGCGTCGGGCAGCCATCTCCCCACATACTACCCTCCCGCACCTCCACAATTCACCTTCACGAACAGCATCCGTCATCCAATACGCCCAAAGCCTCCTGCCCAAGGCGTGACATTCTATACCCGCTACGTTCCAAGCGTCGGCCAATACCTCTCATTCCGCACCGCTTCTTTGGGTTCCAAGTCACCAAAATACCACGGACCAACATCAGGTGGGACGAACACAAACCTCAACTTCCTTCCCCCGCACTCCGGCGTGTCTACGTCCACGCTGCCGTCATTAGGCAACATCAACATCCACCCCTGCGACACAGAATTATTACACGACTGGATGAACCAGCCCCGCGTCGCCGCCGCATGGGGTGTCTCCGGCCCCATCGAAACCCAAGAAACCTTCCTCAAGAACGCGCTAAATGACAAGCACAGCTTCCCCGCCATAGGATGCTGGGACGGCAAACCGTTCGGATACTTTGAGCTGTACTGGGTCAAGGAAGATCAGCTGGGGAGACATCTCACGGGCAGCGACGTCAATGATTGGGACAGGGGCTTCCATGCTCTCGTGGGTGAGCACGAGTTTCGAGGGCGGCATAGGGTGAATGTGTGGACGAGTGCGTTGGTGCATTATTTTTGGCTTTGCGATCCGCGGACGCAGAGGGTTTTGGTGGAACCGAGGACTGATAATGTCAAGTGGGTCTTTACTCGTTCTCTTTCTCCATCTCTTTCTTTATATCACTATCACAGAAGAAGGGCTGGCCAGCAACTGACTGATCAATCATTCACCACCACTAGATTCATCGAATATCTACAGGACGTAGGCTTCCACAAGGAAAGGGAGGTGGCGTTTTCCTACAAACAGGCGGCGTTGATGAAGATTGGTAGGGATGGGTGGTGCGCGCCTGTACTGTGAGATTTTGGAGGAGAGGAATCGCTATGGTCTTGGAGGATATAGTACAGTATAGTGTAGAGAATCGCAATCATGACTAGAGGAAGGGCTTAACACCTGCGGACTCCGCCTCGCTTCTGCCAGAAACGGGCTGTCTGCAGGTTTGGACTTGGCGCTGTTTCTGTTCCCCTACAGTGCTCATTCGTGAGTCACTTCCAGACACGATGGGATTGAACGCACGTCGTTAATATCTGCAAGTTTTGAAATAAGACTACCTGCGTCAATAGAAAAAAAGAGAAAAAAGGAAAACACCTAGTAATTCATGGTATCACAATGATCCGCGCGGTTGATATGAAAAAAAAACCCCTGTGCCAAAACCCTGGCTCCGTCGAGCATGCAGATGCAAGCCCGATCCTTCCTGCCTCATACGCCTGCCTCCTGCCCATCAGCCGTCCAAATTGGGGGAAGAAGTGAAGGTAATCCGCATGTAAAGTAGCAACGCCCTGAGTCATGATGCAGATTTCTGATCTCGCTTCCAACATCCACCTTTTCATTCATTCCATTCTTCTTTCTTACTTCAATCTGATTATCGATAGACGGCGCCTCCATACGGCTGGGCGTAATCATAACCACTTCCCTGCCGCCCACTAGCGCGGTTGTAATCTTCGTCATTCAAGTAGTCGTCTCTCCTTGGTGGTGGCCCACCGCGGTCATATCGTCTCGGGCTTTCTCCGTAGGCCCTCGCATCTTCCTCCGCCTGTCTCCGAGCTCTCTCGGCTCGCTCGCGAGCATTCTTCTCAAAGTACCGACGAGTGTCATTTTCGTCAACGACAGCTTCTACCGGAGGAGCACCCATAGGGACGGAAGCGGGCGGTTGGTAAGGGCTCGGTTGGTAGCCTCTGACATCGATGTCAGAACGCCTGAAGTCGTTTGAAGAGCCGCGACTGAATGAAGGGCTGCGATGACGGCGGCCTGCGTTGCTGGGTGCGCGGTGATGATGGACTTCTGGCTTCGGCATCTCCATTGGGCGAGAATTGTTGACAGGGATGGGGCGAGACCAAGCAGATGAATCTGAGCGGTTTGGCTTGGGCGCCGAGCTTACAAAACTTTCGGCGCGTGGCTTCGTGGACTTCGCTTCGTCTTCGGATTGCTTGCCGCCGCCGGGAAGAGCAGTGTAGGGCTGGCGTGCACGTTCGATAGGATTGGAAGGTGGAGGCTGCATGGGAGGATTAGTGTCGTCGATGGCAGACTCTGATGGAGTGTTGGAATATGGTTTGCGTTCGCGCTCAAGTTGGGAGGGTACGTAGTTGGAGGTTGCCGCTGAGCTGTTGGGCGGTAGATCAAAGCTCACGCTTGAGCGATGGGTCTGCGGAGCGTAGGTCTGCTCAGCGATGCTGGGCTTCTGGATTGGGGATTCATGACGAGGTGGTGGAGGTTCCTCTCGATTCGAGCGGCGTGGAATCTCAATAGCTGCGTGCTCAGAAATGGAATCCTCCAACTTTTCACGAATCTTACGATCCTCATGCCCCGGAAACAAGCGTCGTGAGAGTTCCTTTGGGAACCGCTCTTTCCTGTCGTCTGGGTTGCAGATAGGCATATCCAGCACGGCCTTCTGGAGCCTCGCAAACTCTTCATCAGGGTGTGCTTGAATGAGCAACGTTACCCATCTCTCGAAGCCAACTGGTGTAAGACCCGGTATATCTGGTCTCTCATCGTATCTCTCTTGCACAAGATGATGCTGACATTCGAGATCTCTGTACATGCGAGAGATTGAAGAGTGCTCGTCGTCGAAAACAGCTAAAATCTGATTAGCCAAGTGATCTAGCAATTGCGTTGGTCAAACGTACTCGACCATGGATACAGCTCATTTGACAGCTTGACGTCCTCGTAGTATTTTACCATCTTTGTAGGGGTGATGACAATGCTATGTCGTGGTTCATAATCCTCAATCTGTAAGGCGCAATCAGTAAATGCACAGTACCTCAAGTTGGCATGGACCATCGATCGGACGTACAATGTGCACTGCCAACCCGCGGAGGAATTGACCCAGTCTCTTGGTCGGATGGGCATCTTCGTCAAATAGCTGACCCCAAATTTTCTCTAACGTAGTCACTTGCTGGTTTGTCGAAAGCCTCGCTGGGCCTTTTGGTCTCACATATGGCCTGTCGCTCGAGTCGCTCGTTTGGCTGTGAGGGGATGATGATCTCCTGGGGTTGAATTGAGTGACCTTTTCGTGCCGTGGGCTCGGTGGGTCATCTGGAGGTATGTATCCTGATTGCGACTGTGGTGAGGCGCGGCTTGGGTATTCGGAGTGCTTGCTTGGTGAAGGAGGTGTGAAGACTCGGTTTGGCATATTGGATGAGGCCCCGGACGCGGTGGATGGTGATTGAGGTACAGGCTGATGCATGGAAGGATGAGGAGGGGGAGAGAAGGGGTTTTGAGGAGGCACGGGCGTGGATCCGTCGAGCCCGCCGCCTGTTTGCAGTTGTTTGATGACGGTCTGTGTGATCTGGGCAATGAGATCAGGCGATACATAGCTTGATGTCTCAGCGCCTGCCCGATGGACAGCATTTGTTACAGCCTCGTCGATGGGCTTTTGAGGTGGGGGCGGGGCGTATCGATTCTGCTCTGGCATTACTGATGCACGTCGTGGTTCTCGATTTCTGTGAGAGGGTAGCTCGAATTGATCTTTATCAGCGGCCTGAGTGCGGGGATCTGCGTATTCAACGCTGGGCTGCTGGTAAGCCATTTTTGCTTGGCAAGGCAGTGACAATGGCCAGCGAAGGGAATTCTTGTGGCCTTGCTACGCAACAGTCGTATTGGAGATGTTGGATTGATGATTAAAGTCGTGAGTCAAAGCTGATGTTGCTAGAGCATGGCTTTTGAATTTTGGATGACCTGCAGTAGTTCTTGGCAGGATAGGTGTTAAAATCGGCAGTTGAGGATAAGGCGCGAGGTGTTTGCAGTATGTAGGGACTTGGAAGTTTTAGAAGAGTGGTGAAGGAATACGGCGAGTACGGGTAAAGGCGATGATGTAGTAGCGGGAAGCTAGAGCTATTCTAGATGAAACGTGCATCAGAGCATCCCTTGGTCGGAGAGTTTTGTCGGCGAGGATGAATCACATTACGAAGTACAAAGCTACGACGACATACTTTTACTCGAATCCAAAAGATCAGAAGCTTGGACTCGACATTTGTCCGGGAGGAGGTACAAGGAGCAAGGAGCAAGGAGCAAAGGTGCAGTTATGCCCACAAATCAGAGAGGTTGGGGGCAAGATAAAAAAAACACTTGGCTGACACCTATCCAGTGGTTTGAGAAACTTGCATGCCTCCGCCTCAAATCCTGACCGAGAAAAGGCGGGCCCCCCTAGAAACCTGCGTCACGTGCGATGACGTACTGAAAAGCCAATCGTTCGCGCCTCTCGCTTACCATCGTGATACGTAGCACGAAAGCAGAAATCTCTACAACATAGAATCACACCATATCCAGCTACTTGTACTCTTCCAGCGAACGTTATCTTGCTTCATGCTTGGCTTCGTGCTTGGCAGCACGCGGTGATGTCCGCCTCTCCGCTGCTAACAAACCATTCATGAATGCCCATCATCTGCCGTTTGCCGACCCTCGAAACGAGGCTACCGTGTCTCGCGCGGGTCAAAGAAGGATCCGAATATTCAGCCAAGCCTTACATAAAAACATCGGTGGAAATTCCTCACCTTGGCGTCCGGATTCTGATTCCACCCCGAGCGGAGGAATCCAAATATTCAGCCAAGGCTCTTCATATCTATACAAATTTCGTCGAGGTTCCTCGCCTTGGCGTTCGGACTCCTGGGCGAAAGTAGAAACCGAATCTTCAGGCCATACAAAGTTTCGGCATTCGGATTCATGTTTTACCCCCGGAGCGTGTGTGGTCTCTTGCAGCACTATGATGAAACCCCAACCCCATGGCCAGCTTCTGCGCTGCAACACATTTCATCCTGTGTAAGACGTGCTTTTGTAAGAAGTGACGTCTCACGCAATTGCTTTGAGCGCCTCTCCAACATATTTACATGTCGCCCAGTAAGTAAGTGAGCAGGCCTGGTTGTCGCATGCGTGTCTTGCTATGGCTGCGCCACGCCAGATTTATCGACCTGCGTTTCACCTTGCTGTTCCCCCACGCGCATCTGAACGTGAAACGTTTGATCATTTGTTTGACGCGGGTTTCAATCGTGGAGGCAAGCAGGCAGTAGATGAAATGCCTGGGTTAGCATTTTATATGTTTGGACATGGGCTTGGGGGCTGGACAGGTGAGCAGGGAAGGCCTTTTCATGTATCATCCAATGCGTCAATACATTTTGTGAGACGGTATTCTGCACACTTTTGAACAGTCTCTATGCTCAGAAACCTGGGACCAAGTGGGTAGGGACGCTGCAAAGTAAGCGATCAAGGCGACATGTGCTTGAAGACATTCTATTCAGCTATCTGCTTGAGCTCTTCCATCTAGCTTTCAAATGCAAATCATGTGCACGCATTCTCTGTATTGCTGGCATCATCAGGTATCACATGCAAGTCCACCGTTTTCCCTATCACCATTTCGCCCCCACCTTTTGAATCAAGCTTAATGAATGTTAAAGAGATATGCATGCTTCGCCTAATGCTGTCATCGTAGGAAAGCTCCTCAAGCTCTAACGTAACCCGCTCATATTGCTCGTCCACCTCCCCACCTTTGGCATCAAAGTCACGATCAACCAAGGCAATGGCTGACACCATTGATACTCAGATGGTTCCCCAGTCGTCCTCTTCATCACCGTCGTCATCATAGTCGGGTTTGGGGTCTGGGACAGTCTTTCCACCAACGTATGACGGTACGACCACAGGAGCAGCTCGACCTCCAGGAAGTCTAGCAAATCGGGATCGTGCATCACGCTATGTACTACAGTCAGTGCTCGGCATCAAAATCTAGTTGGGTCACGCACCTCCTCCCTAGCAATCCGAGCTTTCTCACGAGGGTCAGCAATAGTACTATCGCTGTCATCGCTGCTATCGGCAGTCGAAGCAGGGCGAACCATCTGATGAGCGTTGCCCTGCCGGTCGAACCCTGTGAACATTGCACCGCTTGTAGGTTTGACAGGTTCTGCGTTGTTCTCTTTGACGAATTGTTGCCACTTGCCGGCCCCTGCAGGGACTCGAACCCATTTGGTAGCTGTGGCAGAGGCGCTGGTGACTGTCCGGCTGGCCGACGGCTCTGAACTGTGACCATTACTGGAGAGGCTCAAAGATCTAAGGTTCTTGTTTAGGTCATGATCAGAACCAGAGGAGAGAGGAACTCCTGCGCTGGACTCAGTCTCACTGAATGTCGACTGGCAATAGAGTCAGTCGTTATTCTGAACAAGACCAAAGAATCTTTACGCACGTTCTCATGAGCGTTGCTAGTGTCATCGTCAGAGTCGGAATCATCATCGTCTTCGTCCAACTGGCTGATAACGTGGCTAAGGTAGCTGCCTTCGACAGGCGTTTCTCCATTTAACATCGCCACGCAAGTGATGCACCTCTAGTAGTGTTGTTAGGCATATGCTCAGAAAGTTGGGCAATGTAATTTGTGCTACATACCGCGTTCTCCCCAAGCCGACGCTGTGCTTTGGCGAATCCGTCGAGGTCCTTCACCTCTTCACAAATACAGCATTCCAGCTCAGTGACCTGCTTCGGTGTGCAGGAGACACAAGGAACCCATCCTTCGATGGTGACATTCCCAACCTGACCGGTTGCCATGCCGTTCTGGAGCTCGAGCTGTTGAATTGTGGAGAAGAAGTTCACGGCCTTGGTTTTGTTGCAAACAGCGCATTTGATCCTAAAACAATCAGTAGGAGAACTCGTTCGACGGACCAGGTTCTGATTGACGCTTACTTTGGGGGAAGCTTAACGCTCTGCAATCTAATTGAGGGCTTAGCTACGTACGTATATAATGCACAGCGACCGGTTGTAAAAGTCGTAGCCTGTAGACAAAGCGAACACCTACCGTCGCTTCTTCTCGTCGCTGTAGCCACCAGCGTAGACGGATCGTAGTAGCTTTGGCATGATGTATAGGAGACCTGAGAGAACTTATCTTCTCAGCTTGATGTAGATGAGAACGGTTGTGGTGATATGTTACTTACGGGCGTGATGTTTTGGGTTGGAATTTGTCCACTGAGTTGAGGTAGCTGTAATTGTACGAAGTCCCTCTGAGGTCGCTGTTTACTCGAGTGTTGATTGACGTGGTAAATGAGCTTGGAAGGGTTTGAAATGAGCCTGATGATGTCGAAAGCCTGGGGTCGATGATAACCACGAAAGGTGTATGAGCAAGGATAAGTTAGAGACTGGGAAATGGAAGAAAAGAAGATGTAGATCGAGGTAGCACAGGGTTGGAAAGAAGGAAGAAGGATTATTCTGGTGGAGAATGATGTACGGAGATGACGGGTGCTAAATCCACTTGACGACTTCGACGATTCTCAAACCTCACTTCCTAACACCGCAATGACCGGAGCTTTCATGCCCATACATTTATGCCTGATTTGAAGAGGGGAGATGCGTACACTGAAGCAGACAAAGAGGAATTGCTGAGCGATAGGAGTCAAAAGCACCACTGTTACTGCCCCCGAGGTGTTGTTGCTACCATTCTTCACACATATAACGCTAACGGTAATACCACCGGCAACACGCAGCAAGATCATGTGTCTCATTTCTGCACTTCATCGTGTCTTGCATAGCTGCAAGTACCCTTCATATTCAACGAATACTGCGACCTGGTCTGTTGGCGGGGTATGAAGGATGCACACAGCAATTGCAAGGTCACGAAACAGCGCAAACAATTGTTGCTTCAACATCAAACTAGAGTGGGCCTCTTCACATCCTGATTTCCAATACGGATTTCCGTCTTACGAGCGTCGAGTGGGCACTTCATGCCATGAGATCTTCTTCGTCTCTCCAGGGTTCTCTTTCTGAAGACTGCTTGATGCTTAGCGCCATTCACGCAAACCAGCATCGTTGGCTTCAACTTCAATATCAAAGTCATCAATACCTGCGACGAAGATCGATCTGACCCGTCGCTTACGGCAGTCTTCGTTTCCCAACCAAGGCTATGACAGTGCGACCAATGCTCCCCACAAGCAGGCGATGAGAAGGCTCGACGATCATCATGGCCCTAAATTCTACGTGTGGCTTCCAACATCCCAGATTTGTGGGTTTCCGTTCCCCCCGATAGCCCGGTCTATTAGACGGAGATTAGTCCAATGAGCATCAAGTCCGATCCTCCACAGCCTGGTCCGCCAATTGGATAGTCAGGGACAGAGCGGTCTTGCAGGGACTGCCTAGTACTTTTCCAGATTTAGGGAGGAGATACAGGGTTGCTTAGCTTCACCGTTCCTTGATTTCCGTGCGGGCAAAAAGGACCAGGAGAAGCAATTGCCGGCACGGCCCTGGGCCGGCAGCCAGAAGAAAAGGAGAAATAAAAACCCTCGTGTTCCAACGCTTCCTCAAAACAGGTGGCTGGGGAATAATGGCAACGAACGATATCAACGTTCGAGCGATTGGCTTGTTGGGCTTATCCTGGGTGGGGAAGGCGAGCGCATCATGCTGCAGGAACTGCCTTTGTTTAATCATGCTACTCGCCCTGCTGCATGCATAACCTCCGGCGCATATTTGAGCTCTGAGCTCCGTTTGTTATGTTGTACGCTCCTTTTTTGATGCCTGATAAAAAAGTATCCTAAGGGAAGGGCGAGATTGAATTTTATTTGGAGTAGTGAACCCTCTCGATCGGTTTTATGGGAGGCAGTGACTTAGCGCATAAGACAGAAATCGGCCGTATCATGACTCCTGGCATTATCCTGGCATTCCCCTTTGGGTAGCACCCTAGTATGGGTAGCACAGTAGATTGTGCTTAGTGTAAAATCGGGCTGGTCTTTCGCCTCTGATGCTCAACCACGTTTCCTACGCGGCGGGGCCCCCTCCTTTTCCAGCCGAAATCTAATTAGGGAACGAGTGAACGCCAGAGGTTTCATCACAATCACGCCCTAGCACACCTCCCCTTCTAGACTACCTTACCAGTCTCACTCTCACCCTCTACATCTCTGTGCTTTCCATCATCCTCCTTTCTACATCTCACCGCTACATCTATTATCACTCTTTAAATAAGCCGTGAGTCTCCCTCCAGTCTTGGCAGCTGAACACTTGAAACCCTTTGGTCTGTATGCATGCTGACAGGACGCGGCCGAAAGAGCGTACCACCCATAATTCGCGCACCATCTAACAACGAGCTATTATTTTCATTCATTCCTACCTGATCTATCTATAATAATACCAAAAAAATATCGAAGGCAGACACGAGGCGGACGTCATTGATGGCACGAGTGGTTGGCGAACATTCCTCAAACATACCCCCCAGTCACCTGTAGCAACGCACCTCAATTCCAAGCCTTTGGTCATCCAGCTGTGACGCGATAAAGAGTTTCCATGGTCGTTGAAGCTGCTCAAGCTTGATTGGGTGTGGAAGTCATCGGGATTTGGTTGTGACCTGCCATTCTACACTCGGCTTCTCTATTGCCTCGACTCGCAGCATCAATACCGACTACCATTCCTTCAGACGCATCCATCAAGCTCAATGCGACACCAAGTGCCCAGCTTCCAATCTATATACAGCAAAGTGGACAACCTACTACAAAAAAGCTAGTCTCACAAGCCATCGAGCAGTCTTGCGGTTACAATTGCAAGCAAGGAGTTGACTCCCATCGACTATTAATGTGTCAAGGGATTCGGAGCCAGATTCTTCATCATTTATAGCTGGTGGCGGTCTCAGAACTTCGAAAGGCAAAGTCCATCGAGCAGAGATCAACGGTGTGATCTCAATTTGACCTTTGGAGCCGTCGCGATGGCAGTCACGCCTGAGTTTCCTCCCCGGTTGGCAGCTAACGGTTCGCTATCTGCCATGTGTCTAGAGGATAAATTTGAACTCCTGAAAGAGATTGGCGATGGTAGCTTCGGTAGTGTCGCTTTGGCTCGTGTCCGAACGGCCGGCGCTCACATCGCTCGACGAGGCACTATGGTAAGCGTCCATTACTACATGGATATGGCAGAGACTCACAATTTGCCAGGTCGCTATTAAGACAATGAAGAAGACATTCGATTCTTTTGGTCCATGTTTGGAACTTCGAGAAGTCATTTTCCTGCGGTCATTACCGGTCCATGCTCATCTCGTCCCGGCTCTCGAAATCTTCCTAGATCCAATGTCGAAAAAGCTACACATCTGCATGGAGCATATGGATGGAAATCTGTACCAGCTAATGAAAGCACGTGAGCATAAATGCTTGGACAGCAGCAGCGTCAAGAGTATTCTTTTCCAGATCTTGTCTGGTCTTGGCCATATCCATAATCATAACTTCTTTCATCGTGACATCAAACCGGAGAACATTCTCGTTTCGACGTCGTCACCTCACGACGGCAACACTACCTTCCGGAGATACTCTTCAATCGTCACGCCTCCTAGTACACCACCCCTGTACACGATCAAGATAGCAGACTTTGGTCTGGCCCGAGAAACGCATTCACAACACCCTTACACAACTTACGTCTCTACAAGGTGGTATCGCGCCCCCGAGGTCCTCCTCCGTGCTGGTGAATATTCGGCGCCGGTCGACATCTGGGCAATCGGCGCTATGGCTGTTGAAATTGCCAACCTTAAGCCGTTGTTCCCTGGTGGTAACGAAGTCGATCAAGTATGGAGGGTATGCGAGATTATGGGGTCGCCTGGCAATTGGTACGACAAGTCAGGCAAGAAAGTCGGTGGTGGAGATTGGAGAGATGGCACTCGACTAGCTCAGAAGCTGGGGTTTTCCTTTCCAAAGGTGCGACTTTCATCTTGATTTCAGTATAGTAGAGATTGACAGATTTCGCAGATGGCTCCTCATTCTATGGAGACAATCCTTAGAGCACCACAGTGGCCAGTTGCTTTGAGCAATTTCGTCACCTGGTGCCTAATGTGGGATCCCAAGAACCGGCCTACGTCAGCGGAAGCTATGAAGCATGAGTATTTCATTGACGCGATTGATCCTCTGCGGCCAAAGTCCTCGGGTTCGCGTCTCCTTGGGAGAAAGCATTCAAGTATAGACGGCAAGGCTCAGAGAGATTCCAGCGAGGGCGCCGCACAGTCCTCCAGGCCTTCATGGTTCAGAAAGTCACTCATTCGTGATCACTCGCCAGCCTTGCCCATACAGGTGCCTTCTCCTCAGACACATGTCACATCACCCGACAGGTCCCCGATGTACCATGCCAAGACGGTCGACAATGTTCACCTAGCTGCAGAGTCTACATCGCCCGCCAGATACCGTCCGTTTGCCAGCAAGCGAGCCACTTGGACAAATGGCACAAATCCTCCGAATGCTGCGCCCATGCCGATTCTCCCATCCATACGGCCTATATCTCCTTTCTCGGACACTGTGACTGCGCAGTCACACAACCACCCAGCGCATAACCCCGCAGGCCAGGTTACCACGGCAGTCCCATCATTCGATCCAAAACCGTCGAAGAAGATCGGCCGGCAATTGTCAGTCCAGTCAAACGGAAACCACTATGCTGACTTCCATCGCCAAGAGGCTGAGCGTGCCTTAAATGGGCAAAGGGCACCAATGTCGCCTAGCAGTGAGCAAAAGGAAGGCTTTTTCTCTCATCTGCGTAAAAGGGCGCGAAGGTTGTCCGGAAAGCCTCAAGTACCAGCGCCCCCAAACGTGGATGACGTTGAAGCCAATGCAGGCTGTAGCCCCTGGCAAAGTAATCGAAACTCCATGATTATTGATTCGAACATGGATACAATCTTGGAGAAAAGCTTCAACGACGTTGACAAAGCTCTCCAATCAGCTCGTCCACACGCAGAGCCGCTCTCACCATCACCCGAAGTCCCATCTTCGCACAAACAGCAGCAGGGCCTCTCCATTACCGAGAGCTCCGTGAGTCGTCACCCATCTTTATCAAAGAGCGTAAGCTCCCCAGCTTTAGACTCTTCGAGCTTCACGGGTGCTGGTGGCCCCATATCGAGCCGAACACGGCGAGCTCTCCACCGCTCGACGCATCCGAGCCATATGTACGATACACCTGACGAGGAAGACGAGTTGCTCCATGAGGCTTTGAACGGTGCTCAGAATGCCGCCAAGCGCATAGATCGTCGAAACAAGGTTGAAGAACCGGACTATTTGAAGAAACCTGCACAGGTAGACGCTCCTCGACAGCCGTTGCGGGACACGGCCGATAACGTGGCATCTCCGAATCCGTACCCTACTCCCTCGCCATCAGCTAAAAGAAATGGCGTCCTCTTCGATTCGAACCCCATGAAGGACCCAGTCGAGCCTCTCAAAATTGACAGAACTCGGCCGAAAGAGGACATCCACCCTACCACGAGATGGCCCACACCGCCATACGAAGAGAACGAGTGGGCTGCCTCAGCGGCTGCTAGTATCTTTGCTGCTGGGTCTCTCTACCAATAGACTAACCACCGTCGTTCACATCGGTGAGGGACATCGAATGCCAATTGTACAATACCGAAAAAACTACGCCGCCAGATGCTCATTCATGCACCAACGCTCACACCATATCTTTGTTCATAGACCGCCATCATATCAGCCCGATTGCTGGCCACTCAGGCTCCCACCCACCGTCCACGGTAATTAATCGAATCAATCAATCAATCTTACTTGCTTTCTTCGCCACATACCCCCAAAGCGGTCTCCATAGACTTATCAGACCAGCTTCGCGAGTGTTATTTGCTAGCTTACAACATATCGACATAATATTAGTGCTATTATCTGTGTATCTAACGTCACTCTTTGCTCAAGCATTTTCTTATAAAGTCGGTCATTTGTCATCTAGCTAGATCATCGTTGCCTTTTCCTAAGCCATCGCAACTGGAAAAATGGAAGCGGACTGTACTATAAGCGCCTTTTTCCTAACTTTAAGCTGGCGGAAGAGGAGAAGTGGGAGTGGACGCTAGTTGCTGGAAAGGAGAAATTCATGGCTATTGAGCGAGCCTACGAGCTTGTGGATAGGAACGGTCAATTCAAAAGCAAATTCTCCAATCACTCAAGTTGCGCCATCGTACATGTACGATAATCTCAAAATTCTTTCGCACCCTATGAGTCTGGCTCATAGCAAGCAGCTGCTCAATACAATTACATGGTGCCAGCCTTGCTTGAGCCCGAACTATCCTCTTTCACCTAAGCACAGACGGACCATCCTGAAGGTTTCTCGCGCCCACATTGTCTGGGTGGATGTCGCTAATTACCACCTTTCACACGGTTAGTTCTGATAACGGAGCCGTGGTAGCCTGATATAGCTTGGTCCCCGCTCTTTCTCCTCTTTGCATTCCTATCCCAACCCATCATTATCGAGTGCATTTCACCCAAACTCGCCCAACCCCCCCAAAACCTCCTCCCCCACCCCTCCACCTTCCACGCACATCTGCACCATCCGCCCCAGCACCCCCCTCTTCATGCCCCCCTTCCTAGGCCTCCACACCCCCTCTTTCCCGCCCTCTACCTCGACCCCGGCCCCCGCTTGTCCCACCTCTGCCGCGGAAGCGGAGAGCCGTGATGGCGGATCGATCGTCCTTACTGCCAAGAGGTTGAGACTGGAGGCTCCGACGGATGGGGCGCCGACGGTGACGGCGAGGACGGCGTCCGCGACGGCGAGTTCTTCGCGCGAGGCGTCGAAGAAGATGTTGTCGGCGACGGCGATGACGAGGAGGGTGATTGGTGGGCGGGCGGGGGAGGTGTTGGTGGAGGAGGAGGAGGAGGAGGAGGAGGAGGACGACGACGACGACGGGTAGAGGGGGAGAGAGGCGGCCCAGTCGTCGTTGAAGAGGGGTTCTTCTTCGTCGGCGGATATGGGGGATGGGAGGCGGGTGGAGAGGAGGGCGAGGTGCGTTGTTAGGGAGAGGAGGGGGAGGGGGTAGCTGTGTGGTGGGGAGAGGAGGAGGATCTGGTCAGTCAATTAGCAGGGATCGTCAGCTGTTGTCGGTGTGTAGGTAGATTGGAATTGAGAATGAAGAAGATGCAGGTGGGGAGTACGAACATCGATGTAGAGTCGCCAATGCCACCGTGCGTTGATGACCAGTCTGGTTCTCAGCCCTCCATCCGCGACTAGCCCTTCATGTATCATCTGCGCCAGAAACACGACCATGGCGTCGTCGTCGCGCTGGCCAGGCATATCCACCGTAACCTCAATCCACTTATCTTCCCCTATGCCCTTCCACCCCTCTCCTTCTCCCTCTCCCTCAATTCCTCCCATCTCCTCATCCTCCCCACTTCCCCTCTCATCCAGGTCGTCATACCAGCGGCCATTTCCCGGCCCTTGGACTTTCTCAACTTCAGCCTTCACACCGACAATCGCTTCCGTGCCGTCTGCGAAGCACAGTCTCGCGCTCCCGTTTGCAGAGGGTAGGAGATCTGTTTCTGCTACCAAGGGGCGGAAAGAGGTGGGGGAGCGGGCGTCGGGGCGGATTGGGGGGTGGAGAGAGAGGGAGGTGTGTAGGTAGGAGAGCTCGGAGGGAGAGAGGAGTGTGGGCGGAGGTGCCATAGTTGGGATTCCGTTGAGTGGGGGGTTGTGGGAGGGAAGAAGTTGGGTTTCGCTAGTGCAATTGAGGAGTGTTTCTATATCCCACGAGGTTAAGGAGAAGTGGGAATCCCAGAGACGGCCTCGTTTAGTAGGACTTTATCGATGTTTTTCAAGGTTGGATTCTGTTTATTTTGGTCTAGACTCAGTTCCACTTCTCTGCTAAACGCTCAGCACTCTGAATAACTACACAAGTGACCGTTCCCAAATGCAAGTCTGCCATCTCCATAATCCTTATATGACTAGAGTTCGCAAGCGTTTGATTGGTTCTTTCGTGAGTCAATGATGTCCCCTCGTGTCTGGAAGCACGAAACTTCCTGAGTCTTGGCCCAAGGCCGCATTTTCCTTGGAAGATTGAGCTCGCTCGAGTTCAGCGAGAATCAGCACACAGAAGTGCTAACGGACCGAGCCTATGTCACCGTGATCGGCAAGTCTGGTCGAATCGACACTGAATCTCAACGTCTCTGAAGACGATGCTCGAAGTGGATCTGATAAGGACAACAGTCGGTATGAGGTAGAACACTGGAGCAAAGATCGTCACTCCTGGTTTATCCGGTCCAAGATAAAGAGGTAAAGATTAGGGAACCGCAGATACACCAGACTCAAGCATGGCACCTTGTGGAGTCAGATTCCTACCAAATCCCAAGCCACTTCTTGACAGGCTTCTTGCTAGGCTCCCTGTCTTTATCAAAACCCTCTCTACTTTCTTCGCTTCTCGCAACTCCCATAGGCTCCAACTCTTGCCCCGGTTCTACACCTACGGGTCTCTGAACAGCCACACCAGCCTTCGCACCCGAACCTAGAGCCTCCTCATCACTTTTCGGCGTCCATCCACCCAACCCCTGGGCGTTCTCATCCTGCAGCCCATGCGCTATGCGATATGTATTACTCTTCTGGATATCCTCCACATTCTTCCTTCTCCTCTCAGCCGTCTCGGCGCTTGTTCTTGCAACATCTAATTTGTATACTTCCCACGCTTGCCAGAATGCGGTCATAGGTTGAGTTAAGAAGTCGCCAGGTTCAGGGAGA
The DNA here is from genome assembly GCA_033085395.1 of Xanthoparmelia taractica. Taxonomy (NCBI): domain Eukaryota; kingdom Fungi; phylum Ascomycota; class Lecanoromycetes; order Lecanorales; family Parmeliaceae; genus Xanthoparmelia; species Xanthoparmelia taractica. The sequence continues at coordinate 31,828 of JANQBS010000194.1, forward strand.
TGTTCGCGGAACGAGTTGGCAACGCGCCATCTTTCGAAGGCCGTGAATGAGGCGAGGAGGACGAGAGTGCCCTGGTAGGGTGTTTTAGCATCGCAGCTTGAGAGAAAAATCGGATTTGCCGGTAGTGAATGCAATGATTTAATTGGCCTCTTACCAATGCAATAAATGTATGGATGCCGTGACTTGTAAGAAACCAATGCATGAACGTTCCCTCGGGAGGCATCATCCTTGGGTATCTCTTTGTCTCTTGTTCTGTCTTTTGCTCCCCCGTGAGTTGTGGCCCATATTGGCGTGGAATTTGTTTCTTCAGTCGTTTGCCGTGGGAGGGAGGATTAAATCTCGTGGGCTTCTCGAGCACCCGCGGCTTCGAGGTACTCGCGGACGCATTTCGACAGATGGGAGGTGTACGATGGGCTGTCTGCGACAGTTTCACCAACTTAGGTAGCTGAGCGTATGGAGTATATGGAGCGTATGGACGCATGTACCCTCGGGGAAGGAGGAAGCGTGGGATTGGAGCACTCATTTTCATTGCTGAGCAGGATCGAACGCTTCGGCCGCGGGAGGTTGACAGGATGTGAATGCCAAGGCTAGACACAGCCGCGCTAACCGCAGTCGGTACATATATAAGTTTGAAAGTCAATAATAAAGGCTTTGAATTGAGTTCCCTCCATAATCCTTTTCATCGATCAGGTTACGGCTAAGCCAAAACATTCAAAACTATCCTTGGTTCGAAAGACTGGATCTGATGGATTTGGTATCCGGATTAACGCGAATCAACGCAAGTCAGGATAACTAGGAACTTGTCACGAATCATCCATCGAACCATCTCCTTATCGAGGCAAAATGCCTGAAGGTACCAGCTCCATGGAAGTTCATGATATCGCTGAATCTTTCATCGTTTGTTTGCGCCTTTGTCATGCGAAACTTACCATGGATGGCGCTGGTGACCGTCAGTTATTTGGTAGATTAGAGGCGGTACCCAGAGGCTTACCTTGCCTTCCCATGTCCAGAATGTCCCTGTATCCAGTATGGTCTTCTGCTCAATAACTCGAAGCATACCTGCAACTGATTCATCTGCACTTATGATTCCCTCGACTTCCCAACCTAATGATACATTTGCCATGTCTCTTTCCAAGATCAGTCACAGTCTTTACGGAGACGGCGCTGGAGTTCTCACGTAGCGACTTCGCCTGGATGCATAGCTAGTATAGTCGTAGTATATCTCTTTCGTCCCAATTCCGCAGCCATATGCTAAGCCTGCTCAACAAACACTATCCAAGTTGAATCTAAAGCAGAATATTTACCCTGAGCATCTGATTTAGAGCTGCTTTTGACGCAGCGTAAGCTGCAAAGCTAGAAAGGCATGCTTTAGCATTGTTTAGCAGTTTTGCGTGACAGCTCTTGCGTACCCGTCTTCGAAATCACGAAAGTCTGTAGCTGAACCAGAATCACTAGACAAGAAAGCGATGCTTCCGATAGGGATACCAGTGTGCAAAAGTCGCTGAGCAGTAATGATTGGCCCAACAGCATTTGTCCTTAGGTGATCCGAGAAGTTATCAAAAGAGCTGATGGGCCTCAGCAAGTATTCTTCGTTCTCAAAGACGCAAGCGGAGGTATTACAGTTCAGTGGCTCGCTATATGATCAACACAATGAAGTGAATCATCCCAGATGACATAAGAGACCTACATTGGGGTATTGAAGGATTCCGGCGTTTAGAATGACACGATCGATCCTATCAAGGTTTCTCAGTGCAGCTATCTCTCGAACGAAGTTCTGGTTCGTGTCAGATGTTAGAACCATGCCATGAAATAGGGTCCGTAGAGTACATTGATGCTGGCATCCGAAGCTACATCACATTCAAAGAGCTGGCATCTTCCCACAGCTGCGCAGCCTGCCAGAGTCCAAAGCTGGGAAGCTTTTGCTACATCCCGTACAGTGGCTAAGACGTGGTCACCTCGAGCGAGAAGCTGGCGTACCCATTCGAGTCCAATGCCTCTACTTGCGCCAACGACAACCCAGACGGCTGGCGCAGCCATTGGTTACCGAATGATCCTGCAGCGACTGAAGCTCAAGCCACAAGGCCCGCGCTGCCATATATAACCGTAGTCCCGGAGAGCTGGAAATTTTTCACTTTTGAAACGAAGCAGTAGTAATGGTACTGATGAAGCAGGCCGATTGATATCAAAATACTTGGTGACCCGTTCGGGATCGGGAAAAGCCGGTTTGAGAATTGGAGCTGTTTTGATTGGCTAGCCCACATGACGCTTTCGCCTTTTTTTTTTTATTCTCGTCATTTCACATTTATTTTATTTTCTTGCCTCGCCAATTCCAACTTCTCCTCAAGCAACAACCACATACCTACATTAATTAGTAGAAACACTCACTTACACTTCTCAACATGGCAAAAGGTGCTGAAGGCTTCTCGGATGGTACGTGTTTTCATTTCCTGCTTCCCGCTTCATCCAAGGACTTGCGGAACCTTGAGACGCTCTATCCTTCTGGACCGTACAGAGCACTATGATTACAAGAGGGCTTTGATTGTCCAGTCCTATTTCATCTGACCTCGTATCTTCCTCCGCGGCTCGCGCAACTCACTTCAAAAGAGGACGAGGTTGAATGCGACCACTTTTGCCACATCCGTCCTGTCCGGTGCCGTCCTCACATTGCCTCAGAGACAAGATTAGCGGCTTTGGAGTCTCAGGCTTCGTCTCAGGACTTTTGGACCGTTCCTATATGTTTCAGAACTCGGTAAAGGGGAGAGGCGCAATTACTATACTGACGTGACTCGTTCAAAGGCGATGAGAAAAAGGGCGCCAATCTTTTCAAGGTACAGACCGGACTTCTCTGTGTCCTGAACTTTACCCAGGCTGACTGTCATTAGACGCGATGCGCACAATGCCACAACCTGAAAGCAGACGAGGGTAACAAAATTGGACCCAACCTCCACGGTCTATTCGGACGCAAGACTGGTCAGGTCGAGGGCTTCTCATATACGGATGCAAACAAAAATAAGGCAGTCGTGTGGAAGGAAGATACTCTGGTACAAAAGACCGTAGTGCCCTGATTAGGCATGCAGAGCTGATTCGGTCTCCAGTTTGAGTACCTAGAAAACCCCAAGAAATACATTCCGGGTACCAAGATGGCTTTCGGTGGTCTCAAGAAAGGCAAGGACAGGAATGACCTGATCACGTATGCAGATATCTACATATCCACGAAGGAATATTACTAACATGTCGAACAGCTATCTTCGCACTGCCACCAAATAGATCGCTCTTCTACCTATCAACATCTCTCTCTCCGCTCTCATGGGGCCTATTTTGAGGCAGGCTTGTTCGACTGTGTACTATACGGCTTAGATCCGATTAGAAAGGGCGGGCGTGTGTTGGAAAAAGGACTTAGATTATCATGGTCTTGTTTCCCTCGGTGTCACTTCAAGACGTTGGGTTTCCATTCCGCATGACTTTTTTAGACCGAACCCAATGCGGAGGCTGCTGTATATATACTAATTCAGTCTCATCTGCTTAGCCCACTCACATAAGATATGGTTCTACCTTTGACACAAATTGACACCAAACATCTGTTGTAAGAATATTTATATGTAGGACGTGAGCCTTGGCTACGGCAGCCCTTGCATAAGTGTCGCATGGATCCCAGCAAATGCAATGATTCGCTCCCAGCCTCGCCATTTCAGAGACCGCTTTCAAGACCACCCTCACAATGCCCCTCATCCGTTGTACAACCTCGTCGCAAAGCCCTCTGCTGCATCTCAAACACCACTCAAATCCCAAACATAGCGGCGAAACGCATAATCTCTATCATAAGGCTGCGTTTCTGTGTCAAGACGCCGCAGCCGAGACAAATGCTCATAGTCTAAAATTGCGCTGGATGTCAACAACAGATTCAAACACCTAGCTTGACGCATTATTACTCCCAGGAGGAGGAAGAAGGAAAGAATGATGGCAACGAACCGCATGGGAACATCCCCACATGAGATCTACGATGACCACCCATCACTATCCGCATCGCTAGAGGACTTTGAACACAACGATCGCTCACCTATCTTCGGTCTACCGTCGCAACACTCGGGATTCAAATCTGAAGAGTCAGAGTCTGAATCAGAAGAAGCTGTATCAGAGGAACCATGGTCGCCGCCTGCATGGAGACAGCATAATGCTGCTGGGGGCTGGTATCGACATCAACCCTATCCAGAAGACAAAAACCTTTTGAGAACATCTGCGAGTGCGTCACGCTCGAGAGGCACCAGTCCGCAATATGAGAGTGCCCAGGAGGACGAGGGAGATATTACAGTGCCTGCAAACATACCCTTACCACGAGGCTCAATGTCGCCAGTGAAGGAACGCTCGCCCAGTCCTTCTCCATCTCCTGAGAGAGAGCAGGACTTTGCTCAGAAATTTGAAGAGACTGAAGAAGTAGTAGCTGCTCCGGAGAATACAAACAATTGTGTGCTTTGCCCTTAATGATGCGACGGACAGTACTGACTATGCTAAGATTTCCGGTTTGCTCTACGCGCAGAAGTTCAACAGCGGACAGAACCTATTGAAGCTGCTCTGTCATGGATTCGCATATATCTCTCCCGCGTCTCCAAATCATGGACGTCCCTCTCATCTACCCTTCTGACGCTGACCCTGGCCTGCAGCTTACTCCGCCTTGTCACCCACACACCAACGCAGCCCCCAGTCCCCGACCTCGTCAAAGTCGCCGGTCTAGCCCGCTCCTTTGAACCTCTGATCTTCTACTCCGAAAATGGTGTCCGCCAAATAGGCGATCTTCAGGAAACCGGCGTTGCAGTCTGGGATCTTGGAGAATCGGTCCGCTACGCAAACATGACATCCGCGCCCCTTATAGTCTCCGAGCTCGACTCCCTCAGCGAGTCCCTTAAAATCCTTGGCAACGAATTAACCAAGTTCTTTGCAAACGTAGATGGCGATATCGACGGCATACTACTCGTCATGGACTGGGCCAAACGCGAACTCTCGGCTCTCTCCACCTTACCATCCAGCTCCCTCAGCTCCGCTTTTACTAATATACACACTCTCCTCTCCAACGTCGGTCTTTTACAGAATCCCTCGACCGGCCTCCCCACCCCATTTGGCAAGCTCTTCACCACCGTCTTCGGCACTACGAGCACGCAACGCACTTCTCAAACATTGCACCGCACATTCAACCAGTTCTTAAACGTGCTCGAAGAAAGCATCAATGACGAACTCAAATACTCGACCAACCTTTTTGCCCTCTTTGAGAACATAGACCGCCAATTCCTGAACCTGCAACGTACCGTCATCCGCGAAAGCGACACCCAAGAGCGTCTCGAGAGCGAGTTTCTGAGCTCCCTGTGGACCCGCATCGTCGGTCCCAACAACACGCTACTGCGCAAGTACGAGAAGAACAAACAACTCCTCGCCTCTGTCCGCATGAAGACCACACAGAACAAATCCCTGCTCGTCGAACACAATGGGAAACTCGTCGCGCTGAAAGAGAACCTTGAGACGTTGAGGAGGAAGCTGGTCAGTCCGCTTGTGAGGCGGGGCGATAGTAGTACGATTGGTGTGGAAGAGCAGGTTCGGGGCTTGGAAGGGACGTATGAGCATTTGAGGCGGGTGAGGGAAAATCAGAAGGGGAGGGTGCTAGAGGTGCTGTATGGGGCTGGTTCGAGAAGGAGTACGATTGGTAAGGAGGGAGGCGTAGGGCAGATTGAGGCGATGTAGGGGTTAGAGGTGGAGCTTTGTGGGTTTTTAGGGGTTTGATGGGCTGTTGAATATGAGGCTATGTCCGCGACGATGAACTGTGCAATGAAAAGGCGTGAGTTGAGGAAGATCATGACTGGGAGTTGGAAATCGGAATATGTGTTTTCTCGCGAAATGGGCATTTTGACTTTAGAATAGGATATAGCATGCACCAAAACATCAAAACCAACCTCACACCCAAACTCAATGAATGCACAAGCTCGCTATTAAGGTATCATCATAAAAGAAACACATCAATTCGAGAAAAAGCGCCAGTGTTCCCGCAGAAAAACAAACAACAAAAAAATAAGTAAACCACTCCCGACACATCCTCCTACAGTATCCTATCCCTAGGAATGAGGAAAAACGGCCACCCTTTCCCAATCCATGCCCAAGAACCTCGCGACGCCATCGTCTCCATCGTCGAGCCTTGCCTTCTCCTTCCCTTCCTTCTCCTTCCCTTCCTTCTCTTCCTTCTCCCCCTTCTCTTGCTTCTTCTTCACGTCGTTCTCCTTCTTCTCATCCTCCTTCTTCTCTTTCTTCTTCTTGTCGTCCTTCTCCTTCTCCCTCTTCTCCAGTTTACAACTGTCTGCGCTACCATCGTCACCACTACTATCAAGAGTACGACTCCACCCCTCCTTCTCCACATTTGACAATTCAGCTTCAGCATCGCTTCTTCTGTTCTCGCTCTTCTCGGTACCCACTCTCGAGGTCTCAGAGACAACATTCTCATTTTCCATCTCCATCTCTACATCTATAACCCCAGCACCCTTCGACTCCATCTCCATCTCAGCAGTACCCATACTCTCACCCCCTCTCAAATCCTCACTTCTACCCCCCTTGCCCAGGTCAGAGTCCGTCTCGTCGTCCCAACGCACCGTCTTCCTCTCCTTCCTCTTCTTCTCCTTCTTCTCGAAATCTTGCGCGCTTCCCGCTGCACCATCCAATGGGTCGTCGCCGGATGTGCTACTTCCCCTACCCCCTACGCCTAGATATGTGAGGATGAGCGGGATAAGATAGAACGCGGTAGCGATGGAGGCGAGAACGCTTCCTGCAGTGTTGGCGCCGAGGGTTTCGAACATGTGCTGCGTGAAGAGCGGGAAGAGGGCGGCGAGGAGGGCTTTTGTGGTGAGGAGAGCGGTGAAGGCGGCGTTGTTATAATTGCGAGTGGTGTGGCGGTCGTGGAACCGAGTGAGGGTGCTGAAGAAAAGTCCGAGGGCAACGAACAGGAAGATGAGCGTGGAATTTTGTCTGTTCCATCCGTAGTTTGCGTAGATGAGAGGGAAGGCGACGGCGAAGAGGTAGAGGAGAGCGGTGCTAAAGGCGTTGGCTAGGGAAGAGAGGAAGATGTTTGGTCTTGTGAATAGAAGGATCAGTGGCTGGAAAACAGAGGGGCGAGGGGCCGTTGGGGCAGTCCGGAGGATCAAGCCGGCACGGTGAGGCTGGATGGCCGCGACAGTGCGCTCGAGGAGCCGAGAGGGCTGGGACTCGCGGATGAAGGACATCAGTATGCCCGTGACGGCGACGATGATGGTCGCAAGGTAGAAAGGCCAGCGCCTGTGCGGGACGTTAGATACGTCTCCCCCTTCCCTCAGGTATGATTTTGGAGAACATATACATACCAATTGAGCGAGGCAGCAACATAGCTCGCATAGATCGGCCCGATAACAAGACCCAGGTTCGTGACCAGAGCCCAGGAAAAGAACGCCCACATGCGACCTTCAGTCTCGAAGAGGTCTTCGATGCTAAGAGGGGTAGCCATGGCCGGGACCGCGGAGATGACGCCAGTGATGAAACGGCCGGCGAAAACACCTGCGATGTTTGACGTTGCGGCCACGGGTAGGCAGAAGACGCTGTAGAGGAATGCGGAGCCAATATACTGCGTCCTGCGTCCGAATCTGTCAGAATATGGCGACAAGAGTAAAGAACCTAAAGCTTGACCGAGTAGGTACCTGGGACTACAGTCAGGTCTCATGCATGCAAACAATGGGCCTATGAAGACTTTTTACGTACATTGTTGTAAAAGCAACGAGTCCCACCTCCCTCGTCTGGCCTAGCACCTCAGCCCCAGCAAACGACGCCGAAGTGCCCCCAGCATTGATGCCGCTCATGAAAAACTCCAAAAACAAGATCAGACCGAAATCGTAAGCCTTCCTTTGCCTCGACCAATTCCTCGGATGCGCCGGACTATCGATGGCCCATTGCCCATAGCCATCATTGCCGAATCTTAAACCGGCATGTGAAAGCAACTCATCTGCTGGTAAGCTCAGACTCGACTTTGAGCTATCAGTACTGATGTTTGTTATTTTATCGTTCTGTATGGTTCGGTCTTTGTTTCTGTAGCTGTTAATTGCATTCTGTAGAGAGGAGGCGATGGCGAGGTAGGCTTCTGGGCCAATAGGTTCGGCCATGGTCTGTCAATTCTTTCAACCACGCATGGAAATGAAGGAGAAGAAGAAGAGTGGACGGAGAATGAATATGAGGAGTTGTGAAGTGCGATTCAGTGGTTTCGGGGGAAGGCTGAGCTGATTATCGTCTGGGATTCGCCGATCACAGGCTACTTTTGTTTCAGAAACAAACGTTCTCCCAAGATGAAATGTCATACCTATCTCATATCACTGGGGGCTGAGACTTGGCAATAAAGGATCAAAAGAGTATGTTGCATACTAGGTATCCATTGGCTTGTTTTTAAGCCGTGCTGCCGTGCTGCCGTGAAGCATAGCAGCATCGAAGGAATCCGAGCCACACTAACCTAACCACAACAACTTACCAACCGCGGTCGTATCCAAGGAAGGGAAAAGCCGATAGCGCAAACTGTAGGAGTTTCTCGCCACAAAAAAAAAAAAAAAAAACGGGAAGATCGGTGTCGTAACGCGGGTTATAAAAGAGTATAGAGAGGTTAGTAATCACAAGGAAATCCAATAATGGTATTAGGCTTGAACGCTGAGTTGGAAAGACGGTTTGATATACGGCAACGTGAGCGACGGCAGACTTACATGGGGCCTAGGTCCGATCAAACCACCTTCCCCAGCCCTCTGGCCTCCCTTCCTCTCCACCGGCAAACGCCCTCTCTTCTTCCTCCCACTGTGCCCTTTCCATTCGCTTCCTCGCCCCAAACGCCCTGACAAACCTCCACGCCTCCGTATCCGCCATATTCCACGCCTCCACCATCTCCCTCACTCCCGGCTTCTCGTCCTTTGCCTTCTTCTGCTTTATCACGTCTTTCGAGTTTGTAATCAACATCTTCTGCGTGGCATAAGCCCTGTCGACCTGTTGCTTTTCCTTCTTGGATAAAGGCAGAGTGTCGGTTTCCGGACCAGTCACGTTGAATTTCGCGATTGCGAAACCGAAATGGTACTCTAAGTCTTTATGTTCAGGTGGCGGGTCTTCCGTCATCCATAAGCCGCGCGCGACTCCCCAATCACTCGCCACAATTTCTTTCAAGTTGACAATGCGTGATACGCCACCTAGGTCCTTTCCGAGCGTCTTCTCCGTAACAGCGCTAAGCCAGCGATCGCGGTCTGTTTCGCGCCGAATGTGTCGCGTTGTAATATCTTTTTTGCCGGAGAGAAGTGAGGCTAGAGTGAGAGGGTGGGGGACGGTGCCGATTGTGTAGAGCGTTGAGCCGTTGGTGTAAGACTCCGACCTTTTGACCGGAGGTGGAGATATTGAGGAGCATGGCATGCAGCCCGGATCGTTCGGAGGGCACGATGATGGTACGGGAGAAGCCGGACAAGACCTTAAAGCATCGGCAAGGGCGAGAGCGTATTCAGTGAGTAGATGAGTATGTTCTGGGTATGGTGTCAGGACCACGAAGCCGTCAGTAAAGGTATTGAGAAAGGTGAGGTGGAGATGCGAAGTCATTAGTTGTGCAAGATCGCGAAGGCCGTCGGCCTTGTTCTCGGCAAGCGTTGTAGTGATGGATTTGTAATGTTCGGCGTTCGCTTGGGCAGAGTAGAAGGCGACAGCATCTGGCTTGGGATCAACACGTATGGTCTCGTGCTTCACGACGTCGAAGAACGAGTTTGACTTCTCCAGCTCAGGAGATTTCAGCGCCTCCGAGATAGCAGCATTAATAGCGTTCATCTCTCCAGAGTAAAGACCAGTCCCGAGGCCCTCGTATCGTGTCAGCTTTGAGTATTCCCCTCCTCTGAAGTGCGATAAAAGATGATCATCGTGAGGGCCCATAGGAAGAGCTAGCCAATTTGCAAGTATGCCGGTTCCCATCTGGCCCCAGGCCGACCATCTCACAATTTCAGCCTCCATTTGCGGGTGAAGCTTGTGCATCTGAATCCTCTCATAAAGTGGATTCATCATCGCCTCTGATCTTCCCAATATGACGGGCTTGAACCCTTGAGCCCACCATGCTCTCCTCCATAGCAAAAGGAGCTTGTTTTCCGCGGCCTTGATCTTCTCGTCTTTTTCTGCCAGGTCGTCGTAAAATGTGTAGATTGGCGGTCTCGTCAACAGTGGCGGTAGCACCGACCTATCTTCGTCTTGTGTGATCGAAAATGAGAAAGGGTGAAGCCATTTCCAGTCACTGTACCACTTTGCATCTCCACTTGTACTGTTCTTCTGCGCTGGAGGCTTGTGTATGGGTGTATGATGGAAGAGGCGAAGGTCCTGTACCACTGGTACGGCGGGCGAAGCGAAGAAGAGGATGGCTACGAAGATAGATGCGGCGATGATGGTGCAGAGGAGTACTCTCTGAGGAGGAGGCTTCGGCCTGGCATATACCGCGGACAAAGATGGTTTGCGATATCTAGAGGGTGGAGGCCTCTTCTTTGGAGGGTAAAGAGGCACCATCTTCTTTTAGCCACATAGGAAGGGTAGCCTCCTCCTCTCCCCAACCAATTAATAGTGATTGTAACAGCTATGCGGGGTTGAAGGATTCATGATCTCGAAGTCTTTCCTTGAGTCCTATAGGGCTGAGCCTTAAGCACAAGATCAGCTGTCCAGGAGTGAAACATGTTGGACTTTTGGTAATGAGAAAATTCATGAATACATTAATTATGCTATAAAGGCTCACTACGTTTTCTTTCTGCTATCTAGGCACGACCTAGAGGCCAGACACTACTATGAGCCTTTCCACCCTTCTCCCTGCACAATCGAACTACGATGATTCGATTATGTATGCATGGTCCAGTACTTCAGGGAAACCGATGTCGATGCAAGGTAGTCGCAGCTCGAAAGCGCAAGTTTATCGACATATGAGGCCAAAAACAGAACCAAGATGGAGCGGGCTAGAGCTCCTGCAATCATTTCCAACCATCCATTCCAAGGACGTTGATTATCACCTTAGAGCCTATCGAGCACCAGCCTGAAGACGACTATACTCGAGAAGATGCATAGAATGACGCATAGTGCCCAATACAGTCCTTTGGATCACCCGTTCCCTCACGGTCTTTTCCGCTATTAAATTTTTGAAACATCCAGGAACGTGACTGATAATCATCTCATGATTTCTCGACCCGACCGTATTGACTCAAATGGCCTGGCGACAGCGATGCTCTTGCCGGCTCCCGCAGACCTGCAAAGCCCAATTTTTCGTCTTGCCACCGTTCTTCGTCCGTGGAGGCCTGTCCTCGACTCGTATGCGCACTGTGTCCCATCGGAGCGCCGAAGCTTGGGAATGGTCTGGTCGTCCTAGCTGTATTCGAACTTGGCGGTTCGTATGCTGGTGCTGGTCCAGTTGGTGCAGCAGTGCTATAGTCACGACCCGTGGGCTGCACTTCCACGGGTATATCACCCGAATATGAAGGTCCACCAACAGCGCGACCCTTCTCGTGTCTGAGCCCCACATATAGTGCACGCATAATGCCTAGAAGCAGGATGATGACCCAGATGAGCAGGACGCAGGTTGAAATAATAGCTTCGGTCCTAATGCCATTGACAAGATGATTCGTCACCTTTAGGACCGCACCTTCGATGGCGTTCGTGGTCTCGCTACCAGGAGAAGCTAGGAAGCTCTCACTTGCATTTGATGCGCTTGGGCCAGCAAGGCTAGATGCGGCGCCAAGAGAGAATGTATTGTTTGGTATTGTAGGGAAATCAACGTTTGCGTTGTCAGAGACCCAGTCGAGACCCTTTTGGAAGCTGGCGACTTTCAGACCAACCAGACACTCAAATATCCCTGTGACAGGGCCATAGAGTACTGTCCCGCCGAAGGTGCGATTAAGAACGTCTATAGTATCGTTGACGAAAACGTTGAGAGTATTGTTGATGGCGCCCGTGGTGACATTGACCCAGCCAAAAACTTTATAATTGATGTCGTTGTTGATGTCCATGATTGCATCGTTGGTACCATTAGCCCAAGATCCAGAAGCATTTTCGAGCTTGCCGACAACCAAGCCAGCGAACTGACCGACTTCTTCGGCCAGAGCAGGAACTTCTCGCACCAGAGCTTTAAGTAGAGCGTATTGGAAAAGGCAGGAGAGAAGACCAGTGATACCGAGCGCGAGCACAAGGAGTGCCGGAGCGGTTGTGGCGTAGGCAATGACCCAGCGAGTGAGAATCTGTTTCTTCGTGGACCCAAAGGGCGCCGCGGCCTTGATACCAGCAGTCGCCGTATACGGTCGAGAAGCAATGTACATCACATCCATAGGGTCGATAGACTTGTCAGCTACCAGCTCGGATCGCTTCTTCATGGTATTCCATCTTCGAATTTCTTGGTAAGCCATAGGGATGCAGACCAGGATAGCAAGGATTACCAAGACCGCAATGAAGACGCGGCGAGCAAGATTTGCAACATCTGCCAAGTCGTCAAAGAAATCCGAAATGCCGTTTTTGCCCGAACAAAATTGTAGCTGTTCTTTCTGTGGCACTGGAAGGAGGGAACGGTTGAAATTGAAATGCAGACTCTCATTAAGAACTTTCTTGAGTTCCTCGAAAGGTAAGCGTATGAGATTGTCAGTGAAGTTTTGCACATCCTGAAAGGTTGGTATGGAATTGTTCAGCTTGCTCAGCCCCTGATCCAGGGTGGCAGGAAGTTGAAGGTTGTTTAATTTGTCCAGGGGCCCAGTAATGTCGAGCTTTGGGTTGTGAACTTCGCCCGGTTTAAGAATGCTTAAAGCTGTGCTCTCCATGGTATTCAGAGCGTTCTGGAAGTCGCTAACGCCTGATGATATATCGTGTCCAATATCCTTGAGGGTTGAGTTGAGAAAGTTGCTGACATCTTCGGCAACCTGCAACGCCACGTGCAGACTACCAGCGACGACAAGAGTGATTAGACACATATATGTCGAAGTCATCATGTTGATGACAAAGACGACTATTTCTTCAATACCAGTGACAGAAAGGAGGAGCATGGACATTAGGCCGTGAACCGCCTTCTCGATGCCAGTACCGGCCAAATCGTTAACGCCTGCTGCTAGGTAATGAGGCATAGAGGCCATACCACTGCCTAGAGCTTCGACTCCAGTGCATGCTGACATTGCCTCAGACTTGGCCGAGCCAAGATCGTTGTGCAGACCTGCGATGGCGACGAGGAGCCTGACAAGTAAGAGCATTAAGAGTATGGTCCATCTATTGATCCATACTTGGGATAGTCGAGCACGGAGTCCGAGGTAGGGGGTGATGTTGGATACTGTGTGTGCTGTAGTTCGTTGTGTATCGTGAACGGCGAAATGATCATCCACGCCATGATCGCCAGCGGAAAGAGATGGAGGGACAGCCGGGAAATTAGGAGAATGCTGATTCGCTGCGAAAGACATACTGATAATGATGTCGTATCAAAACTCCTGGGTCCGTCCAGCGGAAGAAATGAGTGTATGTCTAAGATATGAATGGCGACAGCACAGCTGGTAGTAAGGGAACGAATGGATAATGAAGAAGTGAGTGTAATGGAAGAAGAAAGCAAAGAACAAAAGAGACCTTGTCAATTCATGGCGTCTATTGAGCTGGTCGAATTGTAAAAGGAACAAAGCAGGCGGACAAAGGCAGTCCTTATGACAATAATCTCAGCGTGACTGAGTGGACAATAGCAATGCATGACAATAATAGCAAGCTTCGCATTGGAACAACGCACTTCAGATTCACCATGCACCCATGCAGATTCAAATGAATATGAAACTCTGGTTCGGTGGTTTCAGGAAGTACTGCTGCAGTTGTTTTCTGATTGAACCGTTTTCCACCACGGTATTGGCTGAGAGCAAATCATGGTAAGCGCCGAAACCGTTCACCCAAAACGATCTTCTCCAGTCGCCCACGTATATCTGACAAGACTCAGAATGCTGGCGCGACCATGTTTGACGTTAGACAAAAGCTCATCGAGTGACGAACAGACATTTTGCTCAGATCACTCTATCTTGTAACGTGCTATTCGACTCCGCAGAGGCCATTGCCAATCGCGTACAGAAGACAGAATTTCACTCCACGCACATTTCGAAGGTGCTACAAAATCGTTATTCCTGATTGATGCATTCAATCTCCGTATTCATGTATGCATGTAAATGTAGTTGCCTGGCTGTAGTGCAAGAGGACAAGACGTATATGTGGGAAAAGAACGGTGAACTTTATGCACTTTGCGATCTTGTTTTCATTGGATGATCTGCACATTTTATGCACATTTATGCATGTGCTCAAGTCTGCGCTAATTCTAGGGTGAATCATCCCGCAACAAAGCTGCCGCCTGCCGGAGCTGACATGGCTGGACGTACTTATCACTTAAGAAATCATTCTGCTTTTCATTGCTGAACTGGATGTATGCTACAGGAGCAAACTTGTTACTCAACGAGCTCTTGCACCAACTAAGCACTTTGGAGATGAGCGGATTGCATCGCCGACTTCTGAGGCGCTGCTGGCCACTTGATCCGCTATAGAAGAGCGTTTTTCTGTCACTTCCGTTTGTCATAAGCCAAGGCCAAGATGAACAGGACAAGTTGGTCCTCGAAGCAAAAGGGTCAGATTAAATTAGGAGACGACAAGCAACCTGATGGTCCATCACGTATCATACCGGTCAAAAAGGAACATCTTGAAGATGGCATACTCCAGCTTTTGGCTTCAGCAGCTGACATGCAGCAAAGGCGAGATCTAGACTCAGCTCTCCAACTCTACCAGGCTGCTATGGACAAAGTCAAATTCCATGGGCTTAATCGCAAACGTCTCTTTACAGGGACGAAAAAGAAGCCTCCACCTTTGAACAGCCGGACCCCCTTGGAGTGGTCGCTGCACGTGGGAGACATGTCGTCTGCCATCTGCCTGCTTGGAGGCCCCAGTACTGCTCTCTCGGAGTTGGGTACGTTTGGGAACCTTGATCAGGTTCGCCAAATCTTAGATGCTGGTGCAAGCATCGAGCAACGCATTGGGTCATTTGGCCGGACATTCATGCTACAAGAAGCTGCCAAAGGAAACCTCAACGGTGTCAATTTAGCTCTCGAAAGAGGGGCAAGTGTCCATTGCATGGATGACAATGGCGACACTCCACTAGCGTTGGCTCTCCAGTGTCAGCAACCTCAAGCCGACTTAGTCGTTACGGCCCTCTTGGACGCTGGTGCCGATGTCAATGCCGTCGACGGCAGAGGCCAGCCTCTCTTCAAGGTTGCTGTTATCCATGGCCAAGTTGAGAATGTAGCGCAGGTTATGAGTGCGCTGAACCCAGTCACCGAGGAGCATAAAATGATCATGCGAAATTGGGCTGCCAGTCTTCCAGCCCATGGTGACAAATGGAGTAGTCGCGATTGCTCAGTGTTGCGCTTTCTACTAGGCCAAGGCCTCGATCCCAATTTGCATCTTGGACCAAATAAGACATCCACAATGCTCGACGCTGCCGTTCAACGACAGGCAGCTGACAGCGAACCCCTAGTGGCTCAACTCTTGAAAGCCGGTGCGAAGCCAAACATTGAGGTAGTCCTGCATGGTAGTACCATGAAGATACTTGAGCTCATCCTCCAGGAGGTTGGCTCTCTGAGAGAAACAAGCCAGCAGCCAATCATCGCATGGATAGCAAGACTACACCCCAACCCTCAGCAGTGGACTCAGCGTGATGGTGAAGTCCTCAAATTACTATTGGACTTTGGCTTAGATCCCAACACCCGTCGTCCTGCGGCTCCGCGTCCTCCGCTCATTGTCTGCGCCGCTAGCTATGGCGATATTGACCTTCTACAGCGACTCATCAAAATGGGTGCTGATCTCGGCGCCAGCGGTGACAATTCCGACTCCGCAATTATCACTGCAGCAAAACAGAAAAGAAAACCTATCTACGACGCCTTGAAAGCAGCCGGAGTCAGCGACAGATACTTCTTATTTGGGCTTGGAAGTGTGTGGCAATACTATGCTAGCTCTTAAGATAAGACCTCAACTTTGATGGTAGTGTTTGGGTAAATACTATGAGTAGATGGAGGTTTCTATTCTTAGTACCTGAGTAAAGTTTCGGAGACAACTCTTCGCCGACTCTTCGCCATGAATCTCACGTAAACGACCGTCTACACAACTCAAATATCCGCCGACGACAATTCCAGATCACGTCTTTACCACGCTAGAACGCACCTTCCTGCGATATGAAGAGGAAAACATCACAGGTAAGGGAGTTCTATGCCTCCGAATTATCAGGCTGAAAACCACGCAGACTAAAGGTGGCCACAGCACACTATGAAGAATTCATAGAAGCGATAGCCAACGTCACAACTATTTGCAGAGATACATGAGGCGGAGGTTCATGAATCATCATGTGTAAATGACAATTGGCTCAATGCATCGACTGGGTACGGCACTCCGCGCGCATGAAACTTGACACCAAAGTATCTTTCAGTATTGGATAAATAGACTTACCAGCTTTAGATCTTACCCGAGTGGTACTATTCAGCGTGCCCACTTGGGAAATCGCCTTCTCCAGCATCCGGACAAGCGACAAACGCACAGCCGTGGTCCGGCTTATGTGTGACACCGAGAATGATCCTGCTGAAGATACCTATACAGGTCTGGTACGGCCGAGTACGAGGCTTGATTTGCCAGGTCGAAGTCAAATACCTGTCCCCCAAAGAGCTCCGAGTCATGAAGGCCAGCCAAGAGCTGAACTCGGCAAAGCTGATGAGCGCTCTGGAAAAATAAAGAATAAAATAAACCGGAGCTGCTCGGTGCCGTAGACAAGGAATCGTAATTTGGAGGCCTGCTCGAGGGGCAGTTCCCGCTGCAGACGTTCGGACAAGTGCCCGTACGTGCCGAGTGATATAGAAAGTGTCGACGGTCATGTATAATGATGAGGGACCATATCAATGCCGCCGCGTTGGCAGAATTGCTCATATAATGACTTACAAAGCCTTGCAAAATGCCTCTAACGGTAGAGAATTCCTCCTCTTACCGGGATTGTTTACTGTCGTGCCTGTGGGCTGGGCTGGATATTGAGCGTAAAAAGTGCTAGACTGGTGGCAAATTTGCAGGATACCACTTTTATTGGACTGTTTGATCTTTCGGAAACCGCGCAAAGCTCGACTGATTCCCTCCTTCTCGCTTCAAGAATAGCATGTACCTCTTTGAGTCCCTAATTCCCCTTCAATGAAAGCGGTGGTCATTTTCCCTCACATTGCAGTCCCTTTATAATTCTTGCTCAGCACAACGTCTTATAGAAGTCACAGACAAAGAGAAAAGGACATCTCGTTGCTTCGGAGCATTTACCACGGTTTCATCCCTAGAGTCGCTCGCAATCTACAAGGACTGGACTCATGAGTTGCTGTGAAGGCTACTTCACGGTGCTTTGTATTTACAGATAGTCAAAGTATTTCCAAATTGAACGGAAGAAGGGTAGAAGCTGATTTTCGAGGAGATGATGCTTGAGATTGCTACCTGCAATTGCCCTCGGGATCCCTTTTTTCTTTTTTGGGTGAACTGTATGATACTCATTCCTTGGATGTAGTCCATCAAACAGCTGATTATGAGCTTTCATTGGAAGTCAAAGACCTGGTTAGTTTTCGTTTTCCAAAAAGAGGGTTGTTGTACAGCTTTTCTTAGCCACGACTTTCAGCAGTGCTTATAGTAAGCATGGTGTCAAGATTTATGTTGACCCAAAGCTTTTCTTGTATATTTCTTTGGCTATTACAACACCTCGAGCTAGTCATGCCATCTCTTTATACATCCCCACTACCTTTCTTCCCCTCCTTCTTCCACCGCTCCTCGCAAACCTCATACGCCCCGCTCCCCTTCCACGCACTCAAAATCAATCGAACAATATCCTCCACCCCCTTCCCCTTCTTCACGACCGCAAAAATGGTCGGCCCCCCATCCCTCATCCTCCGCGCATCCCTCTCCATAACCGCCATGTCCGCCCCCACCGCCTCCGCCAAATCAACCTTATTCACAACCAGCAGATCGCTCCCCGTGATGCCCGGCCCGCCCTTCCTTGGCACCTTATCCCCGCCCGCCACATCAATCACATAAATAATAAAATCCGCCAGCTCCCGACTGTAATTGGCGGCCAGGTTGTCGCCCCCGCTCTCAATCAACAGCAAATCGGTAGTGAATTGCACGGAAAGGGATTGCAAAGCGTGCAGGTTCGCGCTGATGTCTTCGCGGACGGCGGCGTGCGGGCAGCCGCCTGTTTCGATGGCGCGGATCCGGGGCGGGGGGAGCGCGGAGTTGCGGGTTAGGAATTCGGCGTCTTCGCGCGTGAAGATGTCGTTTGTGACAGCGGCGAGGCTGTAGGTGTCGCGGAGGGCATTGCAGAGGGCGAGCATGAGGGCGGTTTTGCCGGAGCCGACGGGTCTGTGGGGGGTTGAGGGGGTGGGGTCAGTGGGGTGTTTTTTTCTTGCGGGTTTGTGCGACGAATCAGAGTGGGGTATGCATGTCTTGTGTGTAGAGGAGGTGGAGTGTGAGAATGAGCTTACCCACCAATTCCTACGGTGAAGGCGCGCTCGCTCCAGTCTCGGCCTGTTATTATGGGCATCTCGCGTTGTGTGTAGGTGCCCGGGCCGTCGAGTATCTCGTGCGAGTGGCCGTGTTCGGCCGCATTGAATTCGTGGGAGTGGGAGGGTAGGCCGTCATGGCTATGAGGGGTTTGTACTGTAGCCATTGTGGTGTCTGTCGGATGCAATCAATCGTGAGGCGTGTCATGATCATACAATTGAGGGGGGAGATGTTGAAGCGGGGTCTTCTGCAGAAGGCCGGATATCGGATATCGGAGGAGATAAGGTACATTATACAAAATATCCTAGCCCTAGCCCTAAGGCATAGTGTAGTGGGCGCATGTCTCGATTCAAGATGATCTTCTCAATAATTCTGTTAAGGATTCTCAAGCTTTGTGCACACGCTAAATAAGAAGAACGATGAATTGGAAGGAGCGAAAAGCTCATGTCCATGGTCTACGGATTATATCAGCTTCTCAACATGCCTTGTTCAACCTGCACCTTACCCAACGTACATCGATGTCCAAAGGAAAAAGAAGAAAATCCTTCAAGCTGATCACACACTCCACTTCTCCCCTCGATGCCCCAGATCCTGGCAGATATTGTCCCTACCTCCTCCCCACCCAGTCCACCCAGGACCTAATTTGTAACATTCCTCATCCGGTATCGTATCTGGGAAGCCATATCCTGTAGCTCGGAGGCGCCAGTTGCTTTCTATTGGATGTTGCTGCCGCCATGCTCTCAATATCCAGAATCTTTCTTCATACTCTTCAATGGTTGCTTCGATGCATCTCCGACGCTGAGCTGGACCGCTTCCGTCTACACCTGGGGCATATGCCCAGCACGTTGACAAATGGTCCCATTGAGGGAAAATCTTACCGGACCATTCGCACTGGCAAGGAGCGTCCCCATCGTGCCAATGGGTATTGACTAGGTAACCGCTGAACTCTGATTCGAACTGTAGCTTTAGGAGTCGCTCGGTACTTTCGAACCATACCCCTTGGGCTCGCAAGAGTTCACGCAGCAAGCGGTAAAGATAACCCAAGATGGGGTGGTTCCAACTGTCGAGAAAGGCGACGTTGAGTAGGCGCTCAACCCGGCGGTCCATCTCTGGCCAATTCGGATCTTCCTTTGGCCAGCACAAGGTTTCAGAGAGAGTCGAGGCTGGGTGGAAGAGCGTATAATGACCATAGGTAAGCGCGCAATAGAGCCTTTGACGATGCAGAGCGGCGGTTCTAGATCCATGTCTTTGTTTTATTGCTGGGTACATTCTGTCGAATTTGCTCGGCGCGGTAGTATGATCGATGATGCGTTTCAAAACTACTTTCCATGTGCCACACTCTCTCCAATGTCCTTGGACATCTTCCAACTGATGCTGTAATGAACAGTAGCGGACAACACTCTTGGGCCCGCAGCCCAAACAGACGACAACAGAACGGTGGTAGTCCGAAACCGTGACACCGCAGCCAGGCCTACGACATTTCAGGAGGTCTCTGTCATGACGCCAGACCTGGTAGCCAGCTGCTTCACAGGCCTGATACTCGGCCAATTTCCACGGGACAAGAAAATCAGGGTGAAATTCATGGCATCGGACATCCTCCCAAATCTGCTCGTGCGGCACAATATAGACAGTATCTCCATCAAAATCGACGATCGGCTCATCATTTTCCACTCTCTCATGGGAGATGACGACTGGAGCTAGAGCAGAGTACCCAAGCCTTTCTGTTCGCAGCAGGCGTTGAGCACAGAAATGTGTGTTTGACTTTTCCCAGAGGTATATTCCTGCGTCATGCAAAGTCTTATCAACCTTGGTACCCGTTGCGTAAGCCCACAATAGACCTTGGACACCGCTTCCATCTGCTTGTATCGGCCGTGTTGGTAAAGGCCAGGCTACCGGCTTTTCTGTGTTAGTGATCAGATCCTCAGCATGGAAGACATCGCTTTGGGGCAATTCGATCTCATTTACAGTCGGTCCCTGATCGAGGAGTCCTTCTGGTGTATAAACTTTGGGCTCCTCGTGCCCATCCAACAAGGATCCTGAAGAAGCGTGGTCCTTTTGCAATGATCCGTCGAGAATCAAACATTGATCTGGTGCAATTTCTTCGTGGTCGACATGATCAGAATCCCCTAGGGCGGGTTGTTGAGCCGCTGGCACTTGTCCTGGGTCACGCTCTCCAGGTCCTAGCTTTTGCCTTTGTAAAGCCTCTTTGGTAGTATTTGATTTCCTTGCGGGCTTCTTGCGGGGAGGTCGCTGCGTTGGATAGGCGCTTACAGTGGAAATGGATTTATTCCTGGTTTGTTCGTTCTGAAGTCGCTTCTTGCCGTGATTGGTTTTCTTGGACGCTTCCGATCCCTTCGAGGACCCTATTGGGACAGCAGACACGTCGGACAGACTTTTTCCTACGGCCGAAGGATCTTCTGGTGTGCTGTTCTCTCTAGGAGTAAGTACTCCTGTGGTCATCACCTCGTTAAAGTCATTCCCCGGATTAGATATCACCCGCTTGTGCTTCAATACCGGTCCAAGGCCTTGGAGTTCATGTGCAGGTACAAGTGGGGTTGGCCGTTTCGGAGCACCCGAAACTTTTTTTCCCGTGGATTGAATTGTCTTATCTTCTATCTTCTGAGGCTCCGTTGACGTTATAGTGCCCTCAACGCGGCGCTGAGGTGACATCAAATAGACCAGAAGGCCAGAAAATATCTTGCCGGCGTTGACCATTTTCGCTGTAGCTTCCGCGGTCTTGATATCAACCTCGGCCAGGCTTGTGTGTTGTTTATTAATAAGACGAGCATGTTGTATGGTATCGGTTGTTCGCTTGTCTCCAACAATAGGGTTTAACGGGTTGTCGCTCGGTATCTGAGGCCGCGTGAATGGCAAGTGTGGTAGGTGGCTTCCCTAACACGATGTAAGGATGACACCCACTCCGCGATTTGAAGAGCTGCAAACTTACCGGTTGCTTGCTCAAGAAAAGCTTTGCAAGTGGAATAAGGTTCCTCGCGTACAGGTCCTACTTTCCACTGTCAGACTAGTCAATAGAGCGTACAGTCGCATACTAACCGGATCCTTTGCAGTGATTTTCCTAACAGATGCCAAGTGTTGACAAGTGTTGCCTGACGCAGATATCTTATACTCAATGTGGAAGGGGATTGCGCTTGGCTTCCAACGTACAACACATTCTGTATCCTCGTGAAGCCCCTCCTTGTCGGCCTGACGTTGAAAAGCTTTCGCCAGGGCACGCTTCAGCAAATCTGGATTCTTGTGCGCTACTTCGTTGCGCGCCGGGACGTTTAACGCCTGAACGACACCCTTGTCTCCACGGACAAGATAGATGGGTAATCCATCTAATACCTTGCCTTCGCATTTGATCTGAGGGACTCCATTGTGTTTTTCGGGATCGGTGATGACGAGTGTCGCTGGTTCTGGCGGAAAATAATTGTTAGGGTTGGAGGCTCACTTCGAAATACTTTGACGGGTTGAGACTTACTGGTGATATTGGGTGCGCGCTTCTTGGAATCCATTATATTGCCCATCCGGTGCTAGAACATCCATCTGTAGAGAAAAGTAACGCGAGGTAGACTGAACGTAAACGCAGTAGCAGCTATAAGGCAAAAGGTGTGATGGCGTTGATTGTGAGTGTTGGTTTGTCATAAGACAAGTCTCATTGTTTACCTTGCTCCTTTGACACACGCCCATCGCCTTTAACCGACGTTATAGCACGGAAACTTCCTATGTTCAAGAAGATTCCATTCCTCAAGTAGGATTCGAATCTAATGCTGCAGGGGGCCGGTTGAGTATGCAATCATCATGTTACCTTTCTCTATTGAATTAACAAGTCCTCTCTTAAGCAGCTCGATTTTACTTAGTGAGCCTTACTTATTTCTACTTTCCATAGGTTTTAAACGCTCATCTTTAAGCATAGATTCAGAATGATACTTGCTTATTTCTAGAGGCGTCCGTGGAGTTTGATGAGGCATCATCGAACTTGATCTTCATGATCGATGTTTGATATCTCATCAAAGACGAACGTTATGCAAATGTGATTGAACAAATATCTTATCTCTTCATGCTTACGACATCACGATCTGCGTTATGGAAAGCACTTGGTATGTATGTAGCAGTGCAGTGCAGTGAGGCGTTACAGAATGCGGTTACTACGACGATATCCACTGTTCTCGGCGTCTAGATAAATTCAGTGTCTACAAAGCTTATTCTTGGGGACCGTGATAGCGTTTGAGATTTAGAGCTGCGGCTGGGGTTTTGAAAAGCTATCAGGATACATAGACCGTTCTTGCAATTAGAGTAAGTGGATATGTCGAAAGGCATACATGGTGAGAGAGTCAAGATATAGTCCACAAGGACGACTCTTTGGGAAGATGTGAATCTTAAGTGCTTCTGTCTTCTGGTTTACACGTGTCTTTGAGGGTGATTGGAGTATGCGTTTCTGTGAAACTACATGCATAACGTTTCCTTTAATTTCTTATGCTCCTATTGTTATCTCGGTGATTATCCACCATAAGAAGATATGATGCGAAGATATCCTAGCTCGAAGATAGCGTTTTGGTATACACACAAGTCATCTTTGCCCTCACTATATAGACCGCCCAATTCACTTACAGTCTTCAGCGTGGTAGCGTGAGATGTTTCAATTATGTCTTTCCGGCTATTGAGAGTCCTAGCGAGCTATTCGAAGGCGTTACCAAAGTGCTCATTGCGCATATTCTCGGAGCCAATGCCATAAAAGTGCTCGGGATCCTCGGTAGGGAATTCACACGAGACCTAAAAGAGCGATTCCTTGGCCCATAGATTGAGCGTCTGCGAATAAGGAGAGATTTGCTTACGTGGAGCTCATCCTGAGACTTTAGGGTTGACTCCATTGTACATGTAGCTTTCAACGCACATACCCCGTCTCTGAGTTACCTCTAAATCTTCCTTGAGCCTAAAGGTGGATGAGTGGGTGTACTGAAAAGCTTGGACCATCCTGTATCATTTTGATCACAGAAGAAGACGACAACGTAGCGACTGCCTTGAATACGACAAACTCTAATGCAAGCGAGATCCAGGCTCGCAAAGGTCATCCGCTCAGTCGAGTAATGAGTGCCCTACGGATGAATAGGGCTCGATATTGGGAACTGAATGTGCATAAATTAGCGAGATAGGTAGATGATTGTACGCAGTATTCAAATAGGGATTCAGGAAATTTTAAAGATGCTGATCGAAGCGATTTTTGAATTAACGCTTTTGAGAAGGAGGTCTCCCAAGCTATGTACTAGGATGATGATCGGTCGACGAGAGGTCTGCCGACCGTATTAGTCGCTTACTCTTGTGTTCCCCTATTCGGCCGTACCAAGTCGATGCTTCGTTTCGATATCAAGGGTATATTCAACGTTAAAGTGCACTCGAAGGGTAGGACAGGATAGATTTAGATAGGTACACGAAGGCAGATATAGCAGAAGACCATATTATCTCATCCCGTGTGAGATCACGGTAGAGTAGAATTAAATGGAAGCATTAATGGGCCGATATTTCCCTTGAATGTCTAGTAAAGTAGAGGTAAAGCGGAAACGAGGTCAAACCGTGGCCGTATTATGTTTGGTGAGGGAGCGAACCAGTACTGTGCGTCCTCGCATCGTAACCATATGTTATGACCCTAACACTTGGGCAGGACTCGTGGGAGCAAATCTCGAAGCCGCAGTGTGCCATTCTTTGCTGTCAAGGTCTACTCACGATCACCGTCGAGCCCATGGATGGTGATAACACTATTTCGTTACCGTCAGTTTGCAAATCCTGAGCTCTCTCCACCATGCTTGCTCAATGCTTGGGCTGACCTCCTCGACCGGAACTTTGAGCTCCATTGCGCTTTGTCCTGTCGGTTCATCAACAACAGACAGTCCACCTCCCTCTCGATGTGTGCTTGAGGATGCTTTGCTTCTTTTTGCAAGTTTTCGCTTCATAGTCGAAAAGCTAAGTTCACATGAAGCGTGATACTGGCCACTCTCTCCGCGTCATGGAATGAGTGGTCAAGTTCACGGACCGGTCGTGCAAGCAAGTATGAACTACTGAATGAGAACAACGCAGGCCTTCATCTATTGGGAGACCTCCAGATTATGTAGCAACACCTTTTGTATCCCGTACGGAAACTTATGACCAATTCTAAGCCAAATTCGGAACTAATATCAATGAGCATTGAACCACAACCTTTTGTTGAAGGGGAAGCTTACGAAATCAGCAGCCTTCTGTATCTTGTATGAGGCTCAAACCGGCCCGACTGTTTATCCGCAAATCAGCCACCTTTTTAGCATCATACGTATCTTGGCATTTTTGTGTTTTCGTCCCAAGCTCCCAAGCATACAAGTATCCTTTCGAGTTACACCAATATTCTACCAATATCTGGCTTTCTTACCTTACATTTTATCCTACTCCGTACTCATCTCATCTTTCTTCATGCAGGAAATCAGAGCCTCAGCACGAAACCCTGCAATCTGCACAGTTGATCGGGTTCCATTTACCTAATCTCATTCCTTTACAGCTTCCAGCCTCCAATTCACTCGTAACGATGTCGGATAAGCCAAACATATCACAGATTCTGGCGGCCTTAGGTGAGCCTTCAAATCGTCCTGAAGACCCTCTGGCCCTTAGGTCTGACAGCAGCCATCACAGCAGCACAACGCCCTGGAGGAACTCCGACTCAATCACAACCTCTCCCCCAGCAACCTCCACTTCATCAAGTACCTTTGCAACAGCCTCTTCCTCAAGCCTACTCTCCACCCTATGCTCCGGCAGGTCGTCCAGCAGGCGCTCCAGTAGGGGCAATTCCATATGCGCTACCGAAACCAAGCAATTCAGGGAGCATTGACTTAAGCAATGTTAAACCTGTCCATTCGGGCTCGGTTAGCCTAGCCGACGCTGTTACAAGAGCACGCAGTATCGCTGCAGAGAAGGGGTTTTCTCAAAACGGTATCCGAGGTGGTAGCAGTGAGTTTACAATGTTCTCTGCTCCTCAATGTTGTTTCCGTGTCGGGCATGCCTATGAGGCTGACACACGCTTTCCTTTCCAGCGCCAAACCGTGACCATGATCCTCGATTAGCCGGACGCTACTATAGGCCCTCGCGATCACGCTCAAGGTCTCCGAACCGTATGCCACGAGATGGCTTTCGAGACGGTCACAATCCATACCGTGACGAGCGTCGCGATGAACCACGACGACAGACAACTCTGCAGTACGGACGCGAGAGATCATTCTCTCCTGGCTCTCGATTTACCCCGCCTCCGGGACGAGGCTTCGGTGGACCTGGCCGCACAGTTGATGAAGGCATGGAGACGATTCCCATAGAGTCGAACCTAGTCGGTCTTATCATCGGTCGTCAAGGGGAGAATTTGAGACGCGTGGAGGCAGATACTTCCACCAGAGTCCAATTCGTCACTGGACCTGAGGAAAGCGGGCCATTGCGCCAGTGCAAAATCACTGGGAGTCGTGCGGCGCGAGAAAATGCAAAGATGGAGATATTCCGTATAATCGAAGAAAATGGCAATAGTACTTCTTTGAGTGGCAGAGCACCTCCGCCGCCGGATCGCAATATGAATGTGGGAGGAGGCATGCCCAAGATCGTAGGAGCGCAGCAGCCAGCTCTCCGGCCTGGAGAAGATACATCCCAGATCATGGTACCTAATCGCACTGTTGGCTTAATCATAGGAAGAGGAGGAGAGACGATTCGCGATTTGCAAGAGCGAAGCGCGTGTCATGTCAATATTGTAGGAGAGGATAAGAGCGTGAACGGTCTACGTCCAGTGAACCTCATAGGTACACCACAGGCAGCAGCTATGGCGAAGGAACTCATCATGGAGATCGTGGAGAGCGATACAAAGAGTCTGGCTGCAAAAGGCGGGGATCCTCGTGACCGAGCTGGACCTGCATTTGGTGGCGGAGACGGCGAGAAGATCAACGATAGGATCTCTGTGCCATCAGAAGCAGTTGGCATGATCATTGGCAAAGGTGCGTGTTGTACAAGTGACAGGATACCTGCGGCTACTGACCATTACTTGCAGGAGGGGAAACGATCAAGGACATGCAAGCTACAACGGGCTGCAAGATCAACGTTTCTCCCGCCGCTGGACAAGATTTCGAACGCGAGATTGGGTTAGTAGGATCGCGAGACTCCATCGAGCGTGCGAAGAATGCTATCATGGAGAAGGTCCACGCAGTGGTATGTCTACTCATCCTCACATCTTTAGACCCCAATCATTCCTCTGACTCTTGCCTATAGCAAGAAAAGAACAGTGGCCGCAGCCGACCCTCAGATCACCAAAACCAATACAACAACGCCTCACCTTTCTCCCAACCCCAGTACGAGTATCAGCAACAACAGTTTGGTCACCAACAGAACCCCCAGCAGCAACAGCCCGGCGGCCCTGGTGGAGGAGCTGATCCCTATGCAGCGTATGGCGGCTATGAGAACTACGTCGCTCTGTGGTATTCTAGCTATCAAGCCCAGAATCAAGGCCAGCAAAGTACCCAAGCCCAAGGTCCCCCAGGCTCGTGACGTGATTACGTGCGTGATACCGACTTGTGTGTGATAACGTACGAAATGCGAAACATTGCGTGAACGATGAATGCCTTGATGAAAAACCATGCGATGAGCCATGACGAATTGTGATACGCACCGTTCCAGCATACGTTGCATGCCATGCATTGCTCATGACGTGAGGGCTCGAGATCAAAGTTTCGCTGGGTTTGAATGATACCCCCTGGCAGGTCTGGACTTATTCTGCTACAAGATGCGTGACCACTGGAGTCGTGGCAACGAATGCACATCTAACATCGCGCGAGCTCATCCATGATTCAAGGACGCCATCATCTGCAAGCGAGATCCCTACCTAACTTAGAACCGGTGGATCATTCCTGATCAAGGTATCAGAAGTTTGCTGGGGAAGATATGGCCTTTACCGAAAGCCATCACCGCTTTTTCCTTGTACATACCGTACCCAACACACCCAAATAGAACAATGTGCATCCCAAGAGCGATTTGCATATTATAATTTTAAAAATCGGCTGATTTTTCAATGCTTGTTTGCGTACAAGTACAAGAATAAGGCGAAGATATCCCCAATGAAGGATTCTCTCTCGCGCGGTAGCATAGCTCTCTCTATATCCATCCGGATCGCTGCTACTAGCTAGCTAGCTGCTAAAAACGAATCTCTCTCGCCCGTCGAACTCCCAAATACTCCATTAGACTCAAAAAAGTAAGGTAGACGTTCACCGCGCCAACCTCTCGATAACGCCATCGCTGAATCGTAAATGTAAGCCTCTCCTACAGTCCACGTCCTGCCTCATCCTCAATCGGTCTTCCGACACTCTTCCATTCTCTCTCTACCTCTGCATCATCCATTGCCCTTCTGCCGTTTGCGTCCGACCGTTGGACTGGCTTTCACCTTTGCACCTAATTGACCTCCACTTCCACCGACGCCATTGACCTCCATAACCTCTTCGCCCATGTCGCCCTTGCCCTGAGCGCCACTGGGTCGCCTTCTCTTCCCCGTAACATTTGGACTCGCAGTCGCGCTCCCACCGGCGGGTGTGCCGGCGTTACTCGGATTGGTACCCTGATGAGAGGCTTGATGAGCCATGCCGACACTTGTCGGACCGCCCATCGAATTCTGGAGTGCGAGATTCTGCATGGAGGGGGTAGGATGGTTGGAGAGGGTGGCGGGAGAGGCGGTGGGATTTGTATTATTTTGGCCAGGAAGGGAGATGTGAGCGGCTTGGGCGGGAGACAGGAAGTGAGTAGGTGGTTGGAACTGAGGATTTAGATTGTGTTGTTGTTGCTGGCCTTGGTGGTGGAGTTGAGGGTTGAATTGCGGATGTTGATTCTGTTGCTGTAGTTGATGTTGGTGCTGTTGTTGCTGTTGCAGTAGCTGTTGGTGCTGCTGATGTTGCTGCGCGGAGATGTTTGAGCAGTATTGGGCAAGGGCGTCAGAAGCGGAGAGGTGTTCGTGGTTTTGAGCGAAGGAGAAAAGATTGGCCATGATTGACAGCGTTTCTGCCAGCTGGAAGGGTGCATTTGGTGAGCTCAAAGTGCGATAGTAAGAGCTCTAGAGACTACTTACTTCAAGATACTGTTGGGCCCCTTTGGTCATGCCGAAATCGGTCACCATTGATGATGGTACTGGCTTTGGCGCCGGCTGATCTTGAGCCTGCTGTTGCTTCAGCCGTTGTTGCTGAGCTCGTTTTCCGGAAGCTTTGCTGGTGTTAGGGGACAGCTTGATATCTGGAGACTCCGCAGCGCTTTGAAGTAGCTGCTGTCGGGGCACGTATTCACTGTGCTCGACGGTGGTTAGTTCTAAGAGGTCGATCTTCCAATTTTGGTCAAATTGACACCTAAGATTACCCTGGGAAACAAGCTATGCTAGATCAGTCCTGCGTTCAAACCAAGCTCTAGAAGAATCTTAAAATACCTGGTGGCCGTTTGTGAACCAGTACACAAAGCTTGACTTGGGGCTTTCGACAGAGTGGCCTACACCAGGCAAATTTTTCTCAATAGCGTTTGAAAATGTCATCTGGATATTTGTGATCCCACTATTGAAGTGCGCCCAGTAGTATCTTGGCAAACTCGGAGTTGATAACTCGAAATGCTTGTTCTCTTTGGTTAACGATGACCATAATGCTTGTCTGAGCACACCCTTTTGAGAGAAGAAGTTGTCTACGAACGAGTGCCAGTACGCAAGATCATTCGCCTGCCTGTGGGGCTGCATTTGGTTCTGGTAAGTCTCGTCCAGTCGTCCGTTCAGCTGAGGCCTTGGACTGGGGCTTTCCATGCTTTGGCTAAGATGGTCGGCGAAGTTGAGTAGCCTTAAGATACCGCTCGTACCCATGTGATTCGGCATGCGATTTTGGCCCAGAGCTGCAGCAGCAGCTGCTGCTTGTTGTTGCTGCTGCTGCTGCTGCTGATGCATCTGGGCTTGATGCTGCTGCTGAGCATGTTGCTGTTGTACTTGCTGCTGCTGTTGCGGATTAGGCGGCTGCTGCTGTTGACTTTGTTGGTTCTGCTGGTGCTGCTGCTGTTGCTGTTGCTGCTGCAATTGCTGTTGTTGTTGAGCGGCTTGCTGTTGCTGTTGAGCAGCTTGCTGTTGCTGTTGCTGTTGTTGAGCAGCTTGTTGCTGTTGCTGTTGTTGTTGAGCTTGCTGTTGTTGTTGAGCAGCTTGTTGTTGCTGTTGAGCAGCTTGCTGTTGTTGAGCTTGCTGTTGCTGCTCCCGTTGTTGCTGAGCGGCCTGGTTTTGGGCAGCTTGAGTCTGTTGCTGCTGCTGCTGCTGCTGCTGTTGTTGTTGTTGTTGCTGCTGCTGCTGCTGCTGCTGCTGCTGAGCGGCCTGGTTTTGAGCAGCTTGACTTTGGTGCTGTTGTTGCTGCGCCGCCACCTGTTGTGCTTGTCGCTGCATCTGTATATGTTGCTGCTGCACCGCCACTGCAGCAACAGGGTCAGGTCCAGTAGGTACCTGGTTCTGAACGGCCATTTGCGGCTGTGGAGCTGGTTGACCTTGCGTAGTTGCCGCTTGACTGGCTTGCTGCAGAGCGAGTTGTTGCATTTGTGCCTGCTGGTGCTGCTGGTGGGCGTTTTGCTGGGGATTCTGCTGGGGATTCTGGTGCTGATGTTGCTGTTGCTGTTGCTGATGTTGCTGAGCTGCAGCTTGTTGCTGTGCAGCGTTGTGCTGAGCGTGGGCTTGAGCTTGCAAATGGGCTTGTTGTGCTGCTGCCCGTAGTTGTGCATTCTGATGAGTTTGCGCCTGGGCTTGTTGTAGGTGGGGGGTTAAGTTGACGCCACGCATGGCGGCGTTGTTTTGGAGAAATTGCTGCTGATTCATGGCCTGATTGCCATTATTGGGAACCATTCCGTTTGCTTGCTGCTGTTGCTGCATCACCATCCGCTGCTGCTGCTGCTGTAGAATCCGATGTTGTTGGGCCTGTTGCTGCGAGGCTTGCTGTTGAGCTGCAGCTTGGGCTTGTGCATGGTGCTGAGCGGCGAGTTGCGGATTGCTGGCTACTGAATACACGTTGTCAGCGGAAAGCAAGGAGTCGTTGTTGTATCAAGATAGCAATCATAGCAATGGTGGAAGGTTGTGTGAAGGACAAATCTAAAGTTGATGTGAAGCTTAGGTGAAGGTATGCACACGACTTGGCTGGGGAATAGCAGCGCCACGAGCGACCTGGGTATTGTTCAAATATGCAATCATGACAAAAAGAACATCCCTAACTTACAGACATGTTGCATCTGCTGCTGTTGCTGCTGCTGTTGTTGCTGTTGCTGTGCATATAGTTGTCCTTGGTGTGGGTTTAAGTGAGACAATGCGTGCTGGCTTGGTCCTACCCCGGACACACTTGGCGGCCCGCCACCCTGCATCATTCCGCCCATCATGGGTCCCGCCTGGCTAACTTGTGGTCCTCCCGGTCCTGTGATACCTGGATGTATTTGCTGACCCATCGACACTCCCGGCTGTTGTCCTCCTGGTACACCTTGATGGGAGGGGTGTCCATGGACCATTGGCTGTCCCCCATGAGCAACACCAGTGTGACCACCCATGCCAGGGTGTGTAGTAAATGGTTGTGCCATGGCCATTTGCGCCATGGTCGACAGGGATCGAGGACGTAAGATTGTGATAGTTGAAGGATATGTCGGAAAGCGTTTGCCTCTTGCGAGGTTAGGGAAACGTCTCACACGATCACAGTCTGGACAGAACGGGGCTTTTTTTTCGCTAGCTTTGTACGACCTCTTTCGCACGCGGTGACGATCTCTTAGGATTATGCTCCAGTAAGGGCTCAGTGTGTGTTTCTTCCCTTGCCACGAAAGGGAATAAGAAAGGGTTCTTTGAAGATCACCGTGAGGGTGTCAACATAGTGACTCGGTCAAGTGCAAATGCATAGGTTCGCAGGCGCGTCCAGTACGGTGGAAGTAGGTAGTATTGACTGCAAACGAGGCGCAGGTATGAAAGGTCGCCGCAGTCGGGCTCAAGACGGCAGGTGAGTGGTTGAATGCTACAGTGTTAAGGTAGGTTCGCAAAGGCCCAAACGTCTCGCCCCACCAGCCTCGCTTTCAATAATCTCCCAATTTGTCACACTTTTCTTTTTCAGTTGTCCTCTTCGTCGTTTTTTGTTTGCCGTCTCTCCGAGGCACGCTCTCTCTGATTGCGACAGAATGGCGGGATTACCCTGAGATGTCCACCAATAAGCGTGGACCTTTCCGGAAAAGCGAGGATTAATAGATGTGAGGAAGAGTCAGCGAAAGCAAAGTCGAGATATCACGAGCAGTAAAAAGACAACTCTCCAATTGTCAGCAAGTGACTCCAAATAGTAAACCTGCTTCCTCAATCGAGGCTCGAGCTCATCTCTTCGGCGCTGGGCATTGGCCAAGATATTTCGCGCTAAGCTCTTCTAGTCCTAGTTTCCCACTAATGTGCTCGGTAATAAAATCCTCTCGTATTATCACAAGCCGGGCACCTCCACGCAGATTCTTTTCACTCCCAATTCATAAATGTCATAGCAATCCTCTTTCCATCTATCATCCTGTGCACCGGTCTCAATGGTTTGAGGTAAGTGATATTGAGTATTCTCCTCATCTGCTTACAGAAAGGCACACACATATCGGAACGATGACAACCATGTAAAAGTCTTCTTTTCCCACCTGAGTCGACCTTGAAGAGACCAATCTGTTTCGGATGCCCTTCGCCGGGCGTCTGCTACTTGCCAGTATACTTGTCTGACCATCAAACAATACATAACCATGCTGCTAATAACCACGCTATTGCAGGATTCATGGCTAACAAATCATAGCTCATAGGCAACTGTTCTAATTCCGCCAAATCTGGGAGCTTGACAACCCACGTACTTCGGTGTACCGTCGACAATTACCAGCAAGTAAGACGAATCTCCATAGCTGCACTCCCCTACACATGGCTCCTCTCTATGATGAAACACAATCCACATTCGCAGTTTTCACGCGAACTGGTGCACGAACCTATTAAGCCGCCAGAATCATGTGCGCATTCAAATATGCTTTCCTTGGAAGTCTGACCGAGAAACCTTTCTATACAGTGCTGCTTGTCATAAGCATCAAAGACGGAATGACTCATGGGCTAACATGTATTGCTGTTAGGTCCCAACGTCGGCTAGTTAACTGTACATTTTCGACCCTTAACACCCATACTCCTTGATTATGAATCAACACGTACACTAGGACAATACGAAGAAGAGAGAAAGACTATCATATCAGATTACTAAAGAAGGGCCAAGGTAGGTACCAGGTAGCTCTGGACAAGCACAGGGAAGAAAGGCAAGCATACAAGAATCACGTCTGGTAACCGTTCAAGGAGTCGCAACACCCTGATTGAGGTTCTCGCTGTTCCGTCGATATACTACATCCTTGTAAGCCTCCAATCAGCTTACAGACTGCGCCATGGTTGGCCAGAGTGGTTGAACGATGGTGTCAGAGTCGTGTTTTGGGGCCAGACAATCTCAACATTTCTTTTTCTTGGAGATGTATCTAGCAGCAAGCTGCATAAACTAGGTACCATGACTTGACTACATATAATTATTTGATGATATAACTGCGTAATGCATCGGATTGACTTGATGGACTTTCACTCACTGCATGACTTTCACTATAGGAACCTTTCGTAGAAACTGCTTAGACGACCTAGCTACCGATTAGCGATATACAGTATGGCTAGAATTATCAACTGTACTGTACAGGAATAAGAAAATTATCGGCTTGGCGAGCTAAAGGCAGCAACCTAAGGCGGAGTATCTCCGTGATCCCTAGAAACACCATACCTCGAAGGCAAAGAGACAGATCTACTCGCACGCCTTTAGGGTATCTGTACTTAACCTTCCACAGCCCATTTACCTCCAATCACAGCTTAATTCTAGATTTCTATGCTAGAAGGCGCCATCTGCCATGGCGAACGAAGTGGACGACCCCCGCATGACCACTATCCACCCACGAATCCGTTATAATACAATTGGAGGTGTCAATGGACCTTTGGTCATTCTAGACAATGTAGGAAGATGATTAGAGCTTCGAGGACGTTAGCTGATACGGTCACCCCAGGTCAAGTTCCCTAGATACAATGAGATCGTCTCCTTGACCTTGCCAGATGGCTCAGAGAGATCTGGACAGGTGCTGGAAGCTCGAGGTACGACATTCTCCTACCTGTGCCTCGCCATTGGAGTGGGCTGATATCGCATGTGGTCAGGGAACCGAGCTGTCGTCCAAGTATGGCCCCCAAAGCTACCAGGAGGCTTTTACCACTGCTAATTCTAGACAGGTGTTTGAAGGGACCTCAGGTATCGATGTTAAGAAGGTCAGAGAAGACTGTCTGACTATGCGGACAAGCGCTAACAGTCTATAGAGCAAAGTAGAATTCACTGGGCACAGTCTCAAGATTGGGGTGTCTGAGGACATGCTGGGGCGCATCTTCGATGGATCAGGCAGAGCCATTGATAAAGGGCCCAAGGTGCTTGCAGAAGATTACCTCGATATCAACGGCAGCCCAATTAATCCCTACTCTCGAGTACGCTTGTGACACAACCAAGTAGATAGCCCAAACTGACCGGCAGCCAGGTATACCCAGAAGAGATGATTGCAACAGGAATATCCGCAATAGACACGATGAATTCGATTGCCCGCGGGCAAAAGATACCTATCTTCTCCGCTGCCGGTTTGCCGCACAACGAAATTGCTGCGCAGATATGTCGTCAAGCTGGCTTGGTTAACAAGCCGACAAAGGATGTCCACGATGGTCATGAGGAGAATTTCTCCATTGTCTTTGCCGCTATGGGTGTCAATATGGAGACAAGTCGATTCTTCACGAGAGATTTTGAGGAGAATGGAAGTATGGAGAGAGTCACACTGTTCTTGAACTTGGCAAACGATCCTACGTAAGATTGTCTAGCTCTGCAGCTTGCGACCGTGCTGATCGCAATAGTATCGAACGTATCATTACCCCCCGTCTCGCGCTAACAACTGCCGAATACTACGCCTACCAACTAGAAAAGCACGTCCTGGTTATCCTCACAGATCTGACAGCGTACTGTGATGCTCTCCGCGAAGTCTCGGCAGCGAGAGAAGAAGTTCCAGGCCGGCGTGGATACCCGGGTTACATGTACACTGATCTATCCACAATCTACGAGCGTGCTGGTCGTGTCCAAGGTCGCAATGGGTCAATCACCCAGATCCCCATCCTGACTATGCCCAATGACGGTACGGCCAGCATTGTCTTCGTTTCGGGACAAGCTGACTTTCGCTCCTAGATATCACACATCCTATCCCTGATCTTACAGGCTACATCACTGAAGGCCAAATCTTCATCGACCGTCAACTCCACAACAAAGGTGTCTACCCGCCTATCAACGTCCTCCCATCCCTCTCCCGTCTCATGAAATCCGCCATCGGCGAAGGCCATACCCGCAAGGACCATGGCGACGTCTCCAATCAACTCTACGCCAAGTACGCCATCGGCCGAGACGCAGCATCCATGAAAGCAGTCGTTGGTGAAGAGGCTCTTTCCTCCGAAGACAAGCTCTCCCTTGAATTCCTTGAGAAATTTGAACGTACTTTCATCTCCCAATCCGCCTACGAGTCACGCACAATATATGAGTCTATCGACCTGGCGTGGAGTTTGCTACGTATATACCCCAAAGAACTACTGAATCGTATCCCGAAGAAAGTCCTAGACGAATTCTACCAACGAAGTGGTAAGGGCAAGAGAGGGAACAAGGACACGAGGGATAATGGTGAGCAGGATGGAGAGCACGGACAGCAGCAAACGGATGGGGAACAGAACGAGGATTTGATCGAGACTTAGGGGATGATCAAGGGCTGGAGCGGAACACGTGGGGGTTGCTGTACGGCTGCAGGATTAATATGTATACATTTTGCATTGACTGCGTGCTTGGCATAGAATGTAAAGTTATACCAGATGCCGAGTTCCATCCTCTGCTCGTGAGATCCTTTCGTCGCCCCGACGTGACCTTGAACCTTTATCAGCATGCTGAGCATAAACAACTAACCAGCGCCTCTCGCAATGCAATGGGTATGCCTCCTCCAAGCCGCTAATTCGCAATATCAAAACTCCAACCCCGTCCTCTATCAAAACCATCCATTCCCCAGAACCCCACCCCCTCCTCATATCCACCCATCCCCACCCATTCTCACCCCATAAAGCATCTCCCCACGCCCATCATACCCCCTCCCCCTCCCTCTCACCAACCGCAACCCCAACCTCCTCCTCAAGCAACCCACTCAACGTGCTCCCATCCCTCAAATACACCCACTCCCCATCCCCCTGCCCTCTTTCCCCCTTCCCTTTCTCCTTCCCCCCTCTCTCTTTTTCCCCTTTCTCCCCTTTCTCTATCCCCTCCCCCCCCGCCTGCCCGTGCGCGCGCACAACCCAATCATACCGCTTAGGCCCAGACACGGGACTGCTGAGCCAAATCTGCTTGTTCGGCGGCTGCTTGTTCAGCACGTAGGTGCCGTGGGGGGGGAGGACGAGGGTTAGGACGCCGGCCTGGAAGGCGGGTTAGCGTTGCAGAGGGTGGAACGCAGGGGTCGCGGCTGGGAAGGGGAGAAGGAACGAACAGAATATTCCACATCCACGTCTTCCCGCTCCTCTTGTATCTCTTCTAATCGCGCCACGAGGGTGTCAATGTACGCGTCTGCTAGGTTGTGGTATTGGGTTGGTGTGAGGGGGGTTGGGTCGATGTTTTTGCTCTTGTGGGCTGCTGCGGAGGGGCGGGGGGGGGTGGTTGTGAATGGGCGGTGGGGTTGGGTTTGGTGTTGGTTTCGCGGGTGGGGGGTGGAGAGGGGACGGCGCTGTGGGGTTTGGGGGGGACAGTGAGGTTGGATTGTGAGCGGGTGTCTTGAGGATGTAGGCGCTCGGAGGTGGTTGAGGGAGGGGGAGAAGAAGGAGGGGAGGATAAGGCGGGGGGGGTGGGAGAGCGATATTCTGGTTGTGATGGCTTTGTGGGACATGGTTGGATGGTTAGTTGGGAAGCGGGAGAGGTGTGGAGAGGAATATGCAGATGTACACTTTATTCCATCATGGTTTGATATCGCGGAATGAAGCCGCTATGTCGCTTTCTCATGCGCTGTTGGTAGTAAAGTATTCGACTTCGTTCATATAGGAAAAGGCCCAAGTAAATCCATGCTTTGCTCTGTTGCAATACAGGGATACCGTCTCTATCCTGAGCTTCCATTCTGTACATCCTTCCCTTCTGCTTCCCACTTCGCCAACCAAGCTTTCACAAATCTCCTGATATATCCTTCTTCAATTAGCCTTGGTGTCTCTCTTAAGGCCGCACTATGCTTCTGCGCGGTCTTGGTCTCAAATCTAACCTCCCCTGTCTTCCTATTCCCATACATGCTTTCGAAATGGTCAATCAGCTTAACAGCCGGGTTTCGCCCCGTGTCCCCGCCACTTTTTTCATAATCCCGCAGTTTC
Organism: Xanthoparmelia taractica; assembly: GCA_033085395.1. Taxonomy (NCBI): domain Eukaryota; kingdom Fungi; phylum Ascomycota; class Lecanoromycetes; order Lecanorales; family Parmeliaceae; genus Xanthoparmelia; species Xanthoparmelia taractica. The sequence continues at coordinate 68,885 of JANQBS010000194.1, forward strand.
TGTAACCATTCAGCAACAGGAACGGTCGAGAAGTCAAGGCCTGAGCGATGCAGTTCAGGAAGGAGGGCTTTAGTCCAGGAGAAGGTATGGGGATTCTCGATATTGTAGACAAGGTCTGTGTCAAATCCAGAAACCGGAATTTCGCCAGTAGAAATGCCTGCGAGGTCGAGAATGGTGGCTGCTAGAGTGTCGACGGGGAGCCAGGACTCCGCCTCTTCAAGAGCTGGCAGCACTTTCAGTGTGAGCGCCGACCGGATAATCAGCGGTAGTGCCTCGGCGTCGTTCCACAGGCCCGTTCTTCTATCGCCGACGATCTGGCCAATGCGTAGTATGCGCGTCAGAGCACCCGCATCTCTAGCCGCGTTCCGAACGATGTGTTCGCTGACGAGCTTGGAGCGTGCATAGCCTTGGGGGAGCGCGGCTTTGAGGTCGAAGACGGGTGTCTCTGGGATGGTGGCAGGTCGAGGAGATCCCAGGGCCGTGGCGATGGACGAGCAGAAGAAGAAATGGGCTGGTGTGGGAGTCGAGACGGAAAGGGAGAATTGAACAAGGTTGTGGACCCCTTGAATGTGCTGTTCTTCGAAGCTCTGAATGCCTAGGTTGAAGTTCACGGCCCATGCGCTTGATCATCTCGGAGTCAGCATAGTCTTTCCGACTTTCAGACAGAGTGATATCAGAAGAGTTCAAGAGGGGAAGAACACCACATTCCGCAGGATAATACTAGGGGACATAACGTAGGTAAGGATCATTTTCTATGCCTCAGGGTTGCGTCTTGAACTAAGCCTCAAGAAAACTTTCTACTACGAGATCTGAGAGCACAATCGAGGTAAAGACCCCTCGTCTCATGATAAAAAAGCGCATCAACAGCAAGGCTTGAGAGCAGAAACCGGGAATGGCGCATACCTGTGTATAATGCACGTGGTTTCGCTCTGTAATTTCTTGAGTAGTTTGGGTGGCAGGCCAAGATCGCTTCTGCTTATATCACTGGTCAAGGTGATGAAACGTGTTGTATCTGGTGAGCTCAGACCCCTTTTGCGGAAAGCCTCTAGGACTCTTTCCTGAGGGCTCTCCCCCCTGACCAAGCAGTACACGTTGCGCACTTCAGGCCGGGTAAGAAGTAAGGCCAGTATATGAGCTCCCAATGATCCAGTGGACCCTGTGAGGACAACTACATGACCTTCAGGATTCAGTGACGGACCTGCAACATGATTTTTGAATGTCGAGTACCTCCTAATCATCGTTTCCATTTCCTCAATCTCATGTCCGGTATCTTTCGGCGTTACGTCACCGACTCTGAGCGCATAGAGGAATCTTGCTAAGTGAGTTACGTTTGCGGTATCAAAGATGACATTTCGACCGACTTTTCTACCGTTGCCACCAAGATCGAGGTCTTTCAGTATCAGGCCCCTCATCTGTCCGAACTCCGGAGTCAGCGTCGCTGTTGACAGGTGAGGAATCGGAAAATAAAGAAGAATCTAAAAGGTAGAAGAATCACTTCGATCGTGAGGTATTGCAATCATTCAGTTCTGGCAAGCGGAAAAGCTTCCGCCACCTAAGAGGTGACCTTTTGCCCATATTCGAGACCAGGTGGGAAGGACCGAATAAAACGTATACGTACTTGTATCGCTTGTAGACTGTTGACCCCAGCGGCGAAAAAGTCGTCCTGGGGGCCTGAAATTTGCACGCCAAGGCTTTGCCTGAACGTCTTTATGATCCATTCCTCCATCGAAGGTATGTCTAGATGTAAGGTGCCAGTCTCAGTATGTTCAAGCTTTTCGTATACAGACTCTATATCACTAGCAAACATACGATAAATTTGCGAGCGCTTGATCGATTCTTTGTCTGTCTTTGGGTAATCGACATCTGCGCCAAATGGCACAATGGTTTGCGTACTAATCTGTGAGAAGCTCTCCGCTTTAGCATTAGCGCTTTGTACAGTAGGCCATATTGCGTCGACGAATTGTTTGTCAGACATATCCCGCGAGCCGTCGTTTCTGAAGACCAAGATACCAGGTACCGGCTTCCCAGTGCCGAAAACACAGCACTCTCTGATGAGCGGATCCTGTCGAATCCGGCCTTCCATCGGCACTGGAAGGACCTTCTCGCCATTGATCAACGTAAGGCGGTCATCCAACCGACCAATATGCTTCCAAGCATCCATTACCGGATGCTTGACAAATATGTCTTTCGAGTGGAACGACTTCGGTGGGTCATCAGAATTTGAAGTAACCAGCGCTTCCAATCCGTACAGATATATGCATTCATAGGTATCGTCTTCCAAAGGCTTCATCCAAATGTACTTTGCAACAGGCGGCGGTATCCGGATATAATCCCACGAGTTGTCCCCTCGAGCACGATTGAACGAGGTGCCAAGGCTGCCGATCTCTGTTGCACCCCAGAGTGTTTCGACGTTGACGCCTTTTGCAATGAGGCCATTTCCTAAATCATCGGGAGCAGCGCTCCCAGAGAAGACTACCCTTTCACAACGTTTCATGGCTTCAATTCCCGCCTCACTTTGGGCAAGGAGCTCCATTGTGTATGGCACCACATGCAGCACATCAGGCCTGATATGATTGAGTACCTTAATCACAAAGTCCGCCGTTATTGGCAAGTCAGGACTGTACATATTGACCGTCTTCCTATCCATCATGCCATGGACAACGACCCAGCTCCCATATCCGTGGAAGAAAGGAAAGGTATTCAGCTCAGTCTGACCCCTCGGTGTAGGGATCTTCATCATGAGACGTCGATGGGATAGATAAAGTGGATTAGGCATCCCGGTCGAGCCTGATGAATGCAAGATAGCTAGAGCCCAATCACTCTCCGCCTCCCGATCTATGTTCCGGCGCTGAAATCGTGGCTCAGTCGACGTTGGCTTGTCAAAATCCTCTCGAGATATTGGTTTCAACGTGTCAATTTTCATTAGTTTCTGTATCTGGGCGGTTATGGAAGCTATCTGTGTGGGTTTTCCGGGTATAATCGCAATTGCTCCCGTTTCGCGTATCAGATTCTCGCATGCGTTCGGTGCGAGTCGGGGCGAGAGGCACAACGATGTGAAGCCTAACCTGGCAAGCGCGAAGAACGTAACTATATACGCAAGGTCTGTAGGACCTAGCAGGGCGATCACTGGGGGTTTCTGATGGCTGCTCTTGGTCTATCGTCCATCAACCATGCTCTTAACGCTGAGCTTGCTAAACTGGATCACCCACGGGCTGCAGTCCGCATCTCATATAGTATTTGGCTGCTTGATCCACGAATCGATCTATATCCCTGCCATTAAACTCTTCGTATTGGACAATGTCCCGTTCAGGCTTTGGGAAGCAAAGTAACGGCACTTGTATTTTATCTGCAGCTCTAAGCTGTAGGAGGTCGTCGGACAAGGTGATGTCTTCTTCGTCTACCGGTACATTACCATTCACTATTGAGCCCATAGCTACAGCACTTTAACGGCTTCCAAAACTTGTAAAACGTATAGCAAGGGACCTATGAAATATGCATGCACAGAGAAGCGTACTTAAATTCTATGGAATGAGAATATCAACTGAAAACCTGTAGAGGAAAAAGGAAGTTCTCAAAGCCTAATGAAAGTAAATCTTGTGCCATTGAGGGGTCAGAACTTGGCTCCTGAGGACATCTCCGGAGAGAAAATCGGCTGCCGATGGGTACTTTGATCCTAGCCAACGTGCCCAATAGTCGGACTAGTCCGTCCAAACGTCTAGACCAGTCTAGAATGAAGCTATTTAACAGTCCACAGTCCGTCCAATCTCTGGACTAGTCCGTCCGGTTCTAGACCGGTCCGACTAATAGTCCAGAGCCTCATCTAGGTCTTCTAGGGCCTCTACAGTGGGGGATTGCGTCTTCTTTTAGGTTTTCTAGGTGATAATCGATCTCTTCGAGTTGCCTTGTTGCGTGTGTGATTAGCGGGCTTCCAGGAGGTTACAGACCGTGTGGCGAGAGTAAATGGATTAGTAATAGTTGTAGGAGTCTTTGCTAGATCAGAATCATAATTATTGAAGGTCATGATAGCGTGGTTGTTGAAGAATATGTTGATAATAACTTGGTGTAGTTGATTTTTTCCAGGGTTCTTAATAGTCCGCCCCCAATCTTCGGACTACCAGTCCAGTTGGACCGTCCAGCCATATTTGAACTGTCAGTTCAGACCGTCCAACTAATCTGGACGAACGATCTAGACTAACAGTTTAAATATCGTTAATATAGCAAATAACCATTTAATTATTTCTCGCACTCGGCTAATTATCGGCCTTCTTTTAAGGCGTATATCTAAGCATAATAAGCGTATTTTTAGTAGCAATAGAGAATAGATTTTTTGTCAAAGAATAACTACCTAATCTTTCAACTTTCCTCACCCATCACATTATTATAATGATCAGTACTAACGCCTCCCAGATATTCAAGGCAGATATCACTATCGAGACTTTATTTAACATCGTCGCAAGGTCTACAATAAGCTCCGATAAGCCTATAAAGCACACACGCAACATCAAGTCTCGAAAATCAATTATATCATCACAACTATCAAGAATACGCCCACGAACCTCTACCCAAGCCTCAACGGAATATGCTACACTCGCTACGATCTCTATTAATATTCCTAAGAGCTCTAATATAATATATGAGGAGGAGGAGGAGGAGAAATTAAGTAACTCTGACACGCAAGTCTCAAATACACCTGGTTTAGGATCCAGTGTCTCTCAGATAACTCTTAAGTTATCTTTCAAGAAATTAAGACTCAAAATATCACTTATTCATGAGTATATTAGCGTATAGAGCGACTTCTATGTCTGCAATCGCTGTCGCAAAATATATAGCATTTCTGGTGATACGGGCATAATTAGTCGACATCTAAAAAACATATATAGAATTGATTCTACACTTAGTGAGATTACTACAAAGAGGATTCAAGAGAGGATATTAATTAACGTAGTAATATTTCAAGGTGCTTAGATTAATTAGAAGGCGGAGGAAGAGAGACGGAGATAACTTATAAGTGTAGGCCTTGATAAGGCTACTCTATAATATCTATATCTCCAATGGATTATTCCTTAAAACATCGCATTTTATCATATTAATAATTCATCCTTTCGAATCTTTCTTGAATATATCAATTTCATCGTCAATCGAATACTTTCTGACTTCGCTTAGATCATAAAAATCTGTGCTAAAGGTCTATTTGCGAAGGAAAAGCAACGGCTACGTTATATGCTAACTATAGTAATATTAGATATTCACATCACATGTAATATATAAACGTTATCAAATCGCCTTGAGCTACTTGAAGTGATTACGCACTTTACTGGGGAGGACTTCAAATTACACGCTATTATTCTCGTACTCAAAGAGGTAAAAGAAAAACATTCAGGGTAAAATTAGACGATAATTATCTAGACTATACTCAATGACTTTGAGATTCGCAATAAATTAAAATATATGATTATAAACAACGCCTATTAAAATGATTATCTCATTAATACTATTACGGAGTCTCTATAGTTACGGGTTGGAAAGGTGTGGTATCTGTTGAATATAGTCGTTTTTAACTTTTTTTTAACTTTTTTTAAAAAATTATATCTTTTTAA
>JANQBS010000195.1:0-74400 GCA_033085395.1 Xanthoparmelia taractica
ATCCTATATCTTTCGATATGATATTCGAAAAACTGGTCCCATACCATCAAATATACCACACCTTTCCGACCCGTAATGACTCCTAGGTTCGGGTGCCGCGCTTTATACGAAGGCGCACCCTATTTGCCCATATAAAGCCCATACGACGTACCCGGGACCCCACACTAGCACTTGTACGGCTTGGCCTAACACTATAGTCGAGTACTATAGCGAAGTTCTAAAAATAAGACTATTCTTTTATTCGAAGAATAACTATATTCTTACTATTAAATATCTCGCTAATTATAGAAGAACACTTATAATTAACTAAAAATATAGCGAATACACGTCTTTTCTTATCTGCAATAAACGTAGTATAGTTAAAAGTATCTATAGTAAACGAATATAGAAGAGATTAAATGTTTTAGATTAAGTGAATTAATAGATTAAGTAAACTTTCACAAATAATCAAGGGGCAGGAGATCTTGTTTGCCATTAAATTTAGCCCCTCCAAGGCTTAATAAGTAGCCTAGCCCTATATAGCAAGTTGCGTTTCCAAATGCGGTTAGTACACAATGATTGCAAGTTGCGAACCCACCTCTACTCTCTACAAATAATACGACAGGCCGACGCGGGCTCCCACCAATTTTTGGTGCAGGGTCCACCTGAATGCGGTATAGTCTGAAGCTAGCCAGTAGATCATGCGCCGAGAGGCTTATTTAGCGTGAAAGGGGACTGTGGAGGGGGACTGTCCCGAGTAGAGTTGGACAGAAATGAGATTCAAATGTCCAGATACAAGCGTCTGGTGTTGACTCTGGATGCTTTTGGCACTATATTCACTCCTCGAGATCCTATTGGCCAGCAGTATGTATGTACATCTTTCAATTAATTCCCACCACTCGGGACTTTGACAGAAGCTTCGAAACGTATTTTCGGCAAAGGCTTTGTCCTCGCAAGTGTCTTGCGGATATGTGTAATGAGAAAGGCAACGCTGATTCCGAAGGCTGAGGTTGCCCGAAAACATGGGCTGTCTGGTTTCACCAACGATCAAATAGCATCGAGTTTTCGAGCCGGTAAGGCCTAAGAATGATAAGGACTGGGATCCCGTCTTGTGTCGAGGTATGCTAATCTTCTGGACGATCTAGCATTCAAATCAGAGGCAGATCGATTTCCTAATTATGGAAAGACCGTGGGAATGAACCCTTCTCATTGGTGGTCCAATGTAAGATGCTTTTTCATTCTACAAGAATCATTCTGCAATGTGAATAAGACTTGATCTTTCCATCATCCAGTCCAAGCTTTAAGAGAATTGCCTCGTCGTTTCAAAAGCAAACTCCGAGTGCAACCCATAGAACTTTAGTCTTGGGGGAATGGACTGTTTTGTTGTGTTACTTGCCCTCTGAGCGATGTGACTTCTCATTTCATGTCCATTTCCATGAATAGGGGTCCTTTTAGATTTTGACGACGCATAGATCATCCGTAACACATTTCGCCCCTTCAGCTCCGACAATGGTCTGCCAGAACGACTTGTACCGGACCTTTTGACACGCTTCAGCTCTAAAGCAGGATACACGTTGTATCCTGACGTTCTACCATTTTTCAGAGCCTTGCGGCAGATTAAAGCGCCCTCACATGGAGACGCTGCTTGGTTTGAGCCCATCGTTGGTGTCATTACAAATTCTGACGACCGTGTACCGTCTATTCTCTCAAGCTTTGGCTTGCAGGTCGGCTTGTCGAGACATGGAAATGAGTGTCAGACCTCCTTTAAAGTAGAAGACGACATCAACTTTGTTATGATGAGCTACGATGTCGGCTCCGGAAAGCCTGATATTGAAATATTTGATGCCACGAGGCATATGCTGCCCGGACACGATCGATTTGTGCATGTTGGCGATGATCTGCAAAAGGACTACTACGCGGCGAAACGAGCAGGATGGGAGGGGATCCTGCTGGATCGAGAAGCAAAAACCAGCTGGCAGAAGGATGTCGGGCCGATACCGCGCATCAGGGATCTGCAAGAGCTAATAGCACATATCGGGTGACCGCTATGAAAATTCCTGGTATTGCTCCACTATAGCCGGTTGAAGATAGCCCAACACTCAGACAGGGCGAACATTTTGAAGTCGCCTGGAAGACCATGCAATGGACGTGAGTTGCTCAAAGCAAGTTTTGAAAGCTTGGCAGCCTGCAAGGTATTTCAAACCAAGCAGAAGCATTTACTCGAACACACTGAGTGGAGAAACTTTCCTACCGAGGTATTGCTCATGTAGGGCATGGCGAAGAAGATGTGTCGGGTAGGACTTGGAGATCACGTGAAAAGGATTCCACACATAATTGCTATCAGATATAAAAATAGGGCAGTACTTGTACGTAGTCATTAATTTCCTAGATGCTTAAAGCACGTGGGGGCTGGTGGGGGACGAGAACAATCACCAAATGGTCAGGCCGGGTGGACTTCGGTGTTTGGAAGCCCTTGCCATTGATTGGTGCCGGAGACATTTACATCATGTTGGATTGGATTCAGCATGTCTGCAAGAGGGGAATTTACTTTCCACAAATCTCAACATCTGCAGGGGCACCATGTTATACTTTATGTCCAGATGCTCCTCTCGAGGGTAGAAGTACGAAGTACTTTATATCCAGAAATACGCCCACATATGACGTTTCTCTCCTGTCGAATCACCTCAATTTGAACGCCCAATCGGATGCTCGATTTCCATATATGTACCCCGTACCTGATGCTTACCGAATCTTATAAGTTATAACTGCTCCGGAACTCGTCTGCCCCTTTCTACCTTAAGAATCGGCTCTAGGCTAGACGCTACTGAGATGCCGAGCTTCGCGATTCCTTTTCTTTTCCAGGTACCACTCAACGCCACTGTCCATTTCTCCAATGCTTATTATTTTGTTTCGATTCAACTTCTTCTTAATATGTACAGCATCATCACCCACACCTTTTTTTCTTCTTCTCTCTGGTCTCATCTTTCTATAGCCCAGCACCTACACCATGGACATATCGAGCCCCGCAGCGGTAGCCCGCCTCATCCTTCCCAAGCTCCCTCTCATGCTCAAAATTGCAGTCTGGCATTCCCTCCGCATCCCAGAGACCTCCACCAAATGGGATCTCAAGACCGAGCTCATAGTCAAGACACTGCGATCAATGCTTGATTCCTCTAACCCGACGCCAATCTCCAAGCAACAGAAAGCGTCCTTGCACGACCCAGGAATAAAAGGAAAGATGTGGATATCCAAAGTTGCTTTCCCAGCTCCAGAACAAGACGATGTCTTGAAGATCCTCGACCAAGCCGTCCAAGAGCTGAAGGAGCCGAGCGGGATTTACACACCCACTGTCATGGCTGATGTTGAGGCAGAGTGGACTGGCTACCGCGCCAACGTTGACAATCACCGCCAGCGGCCTGACCTTTCAGAACGCCAACATTATTCCAAACTCATGTCAGAAGTGAAAAGCGATGCAACATTACTCTATTTTCATGGTGGTGCGCTTTTCATGATGGACCCCTGCAGTCACCGGGCCATCACCTCCCATCTTGCTCACTTGACTAATGGTCGCGTCCTCTCTGTCCGCTATCGTCTTGCTCCTCAAAATCCTTTCCCAGCCGCACTCCTTGATGCTTTCGTCTCTTACCTCTCTTTACTCTATCCACCTCCAACAGAGTCATTCCATGACCCAGTCCCAGCATCCCACATAGTCTTAGCAGGCGACTCTGCAGGTGGCAATCTTTGTCTCTCTCTCGTACAGCTGCTCCTTCAGATAGACCGCTCTGCAACACAATCATTTCGGTTCCACAACCATACCATTGCTCTGCCTTTACCTCTGCCAGCAGCGTGCTCGACCATGGCGGCATGGCTGGATATCACACGGTCTATGCCCTCAGTCACAACGAACGCGCATTACGATTACCTCCCCCCACCCATCAGTCGAGAAGAGGTATCCAAATTCCCGCCTTGCGAGGCGTGGCCTACGGATCCACCCAGAGGAGATCTGTATTCGGATACGAGCATTTTATGTCATCCTCTGGTGTCTCCGCTGACAGCGAAGGATTGGACCGGTAGTTGTCCGCTGTGGTTCTGCTACGGTGAAGAAATGTTGGCGGATGAGGTGCAGATTGTAGCGTCGAAGGCGGCTAAGCAGGGTGTGACAGTCGTCTCGGAGCAGTGGGAAGCTATGCCCCATTGCTTTGCCCTAATTCTGTTGGGAAGTCCGATGAGCAAAAGAGCCTGCAAAGATTGGGCGGCATTCTGTCAGGACGCCGTTAAGGGAGAACCAATCAAAACAAAAGGGTTGTGGATCGAAGCCATAACGGGAAAGGAGAAAGAGGTCGATGTGAAGAACTTATGTAAAATCAGTGATGAGGAGGTTAAAGATAGGATGGAAGCAGCGAAAGCAGCAAGAGATTCGGGGGACGAAGGAGAAGGTAAAATGTTGCCAAAGCTGTAAGCCGAGACCCGATCTCACGATGAGTGTATATTGAGCTTGGACATTGGAACAATCTTCGTCAGGGAGACACATGGATTTGTATATAGAGAGAGATTATTGACTCTGTGGACATAGCTCGCGAAGTAAATATTGGTATCCATCAGACTTATAGGGGCTTTAATGAACCATTGTTTGATATCAGAAACCACTAGATTGGGACTTGCAAAAGTCAAATACCCTATACTCTCAGGAAATATACTGAAAAGCATGGCTTCACCTCGAGACCATCGACCGTGGTCCGAAAAGCCCAGACTGCAATGTCAGCCATCGGATGCACCGTTCGACACACCCTACAATTATTCGATCGATGGTGCCGCAGCTAGGCTTCACTGGGAACATATGAGTTCTCTGATGCAGAGGGCAAAGTATTAGCCAGTGATTCGCACAGCGAACTCGTGCATGCAAATGGTAAAATTCGAATAGAAAATCAGACTGTTGAGCTTGAAATATATTTTTTGTTACTTCATGGGACATCAGAAGTTATCGTTTAGAAGTAGAGAGTCATCATTGTGCTTTGGAAATGTAATATCGCGTTAGAGGAGGGGGAGACGTACCACTCTCAATGATGGCAGGTGATATGCGGCCTCATGTTTTTGCCCACAAAGGATGCTAGGATAGAGGGAGCTATGTCGGATTGATAGTGTTGTACTGAACATGAAATCGAACCATATTCTGATGTCTTTGTGGACAGAGGGATAGATGAAAAATGGAAAGTGTCGCGGTACGAAAGGCGGGAAGTGGCTCGGTTGTTTGCTGTGGTCTTGGCATCTAGGATCTATCGTCAAACGTCTACAAACCAACCTCTACCGCAAAGTACACAAATCGAAATCCATATCCGACAGACTCAGCAGTATAGAGGGTCAAACATGGGAGGTAAGCAAGCCCATATCTCCTGCTTGCTTTAGCTACCAGAAATGATGCTGCTGCCAATGTTCTTGCTAACTCGCTTCTTCCAGACTTCATCACTATCGCTCGTAAGTGCAATGCATCGCTGCACGGCCCCACCGACATCCAGCAGGGCCAAAACTGAATTAAGTAACACGCAGATAAATTTATTGAATTCTACTACAGTACCTTTGATCAGGACCGCAAGGGGCTAGCGGCCCTCTACGTTCGTAGACACCTTGAACTTCTAGATTTGGATTTACTGAACGAATTGCCCGAGATAGCGCGACAGTTCTATGCTTACATTCGAAACGGCGTCTATACAAGGCGTGGCTGGCATCATTGATAAATTAACGGTATGGAGCGTGCTTCAAATGCAGCACCTCGTCTCATGCTAACGTGTATCCTAGAGCCTACCATTCGAGAGAGTTGCCCATCAAGTGACCACCTTCGATGCCCAGCCCTCGGGTGACAGTGGAGGAATACTAGTCATGGTCACTGGAGCGCTGCTGGTAAGACCTGACTGTTGTAATAGCGCTCTGCCAGAGCCCAGTTGAGTCACATATTGATTGCATTGCAGGTTGACGAGGAGAAACGACCGATGAATTACACCCAAGTCTTCCAATTGCTTCCGGACGGCGCGGGCAGCTATTTTGTGTTCAATGACGTCTTCCGCTTGATCTTTAGTAGCTGATTGATATGACGGTGTTGAGGTGGGGAGCGTTGCGGATGCCTTCTGGGTGATAATCTTCTCCAGGCCGCCGTGAAATGGCGGCTATTTACTGAAGATGGAGCAGCATAGCGGGAACTTGTACTCTAGCTTAGAGGCACTTGGGTACTTGTCCCAGAATCGGAGGGTAGAATACAGAATTTTGCCCCTTGCAAATAGTACGAATAGACACTCAATTGCTATTATGATGTGACGTGTCGCTGAGGCTGGGACTGATGCCGCCTCTTGCAGGCAACAACATAATGGTTTTGGCTTCCCCCAATATAAGTATCTCGGAACCGCAATAAAGGGAGAGCCTATTACTTCTGCGAGAAATTTGATCGCTAAAGACAGCAGTTATCAAAAACGGCGGCTTCAAATCGCCAGCTTTTGCCCTGCGCTAGTGAAACCTAACTAGACCCGTTGTTGTAGGGGATCTGAGAAGCCACGACCAAAGAACAGACAACATCAATTCTTTGATCGAAAGCTCTCTTCACTCAAAGTTTTCAACAATATCTTCACTTTTTAGCTCTTGCCGATCATCAACCATAGTTTGAATCAGCGTTCCAAGTACTTCCGAAAGGACATCCGCCAAACGAACGCCTGAGCGAGCCCCCTTACTCCCACTTGTGGAACCCAGCTTGGAGACCACGAAGACCCTCGGAGCCGGAAGAAGTACTCTGGAGGTTTGACGATGACGCTCGCTGAAGAGCTCAGGTCGCGCAATTTCAGTAAGTGAAGCAACAGCTCTCGGACACAGGACTCTACTAATACCCTGCGTTCTGTAGGCATCTATGGGCAGTGGTTAGTGGTCCCTCTCTCTTTCATCGTTCCACGTACGAAACTTGGGGTAGTTGAAATCGGCTCTACGAAAAGTTTGGAGGAGGAGGATTATAGGTTGTTAGCTATGAAAGGCGCCGGGCTCTAGCTTCGAAGCTTCTAGGCTTCGGAGCTATTGTGGACGACCACGAAGGTGCTCAGGAAAAGTCTGGGTCTGCGAATGATATTTGGAAGCGGCAGATATGGTATCTGAACACTCGCCGATGACGCTACTGACGATGCTTTGATAGGATGGGAGTGCTGTGCATAATCCTTTGCATTGCTCTTGGGATATCGCATCTCATTCATCTCAACCTGCTCATTATATTTGGCATAATATGCCTGTGAGCGATTCTGATGCGCCCCGTGGGAGAATGCTACTGACCGGGCAATCAAAGCTGTTCGGGTCTCACGCTCATCTTCGTCGAGATACCCTTGCTCCTCCGCATATGCCCGACTTCACCAACCTTTGACAGTTTCATCCGACGTTTCACTACCAATTACATGCGTGCAGCTATCTACGGTACCATGAGCCTGATCCAGTGGCTTAGCATCATCATTGATCCCACCAGCTTGATCGCGGCAGCAGTTGTGTTACTACTTGCGGCAGCCTGCTATCTTATCGCTGGACTCAAGGGGCAAGGATTCGTGGGGAGCAAGACGCTGGGTGGACAAGGTGTCGCACAGATGATTGTCTAAGGGCTTGGAATGGAGGCCGAAAGCTGGATGGAAAGATTGACGCAGTGGAGAGCACCATGTGGGAAAGAAGTAATGATGTTGGACCGACTCATCCAGAACGAGTTGAATCCATTGTCACAGCAGTGTCACAGCAAGGTCACAGCAGTATCACGACGTTGCGGAAAAGAACTAGTGCTCTGTAACAGTACTTTTCTTTGTTCTCTTTATTTACTCTTGCATGAATAGCGGGATTAAGCGGGTCTCTTCGAGCGTGTGCTTGCCTAAGGAAAAAGCTAGGAGTGGCAGGTGATAAACAGGAAGTAGGATCATCGACAAAAGAACCAGTCAAAATCGCTCTGTAAGTCCGGGTCGGACACATGAGTTTTGGATCGGTTGTCTCATAGTGAGCAAAGCTCAAAGCCACGTGAGACGCAGAGCGCCACCCAGCGCCTTGGCCCATTCTCACCCATAATGCCTGGGGATGCGTTGTATGAGAGAGTCTCTGCTTCCCCCCCGAGCCCAATCTAAAGAGAAATATAGCCACTGTACATCAAATCATCAATACAAAAAAGTGGGAAGTACTGATGCACAGCTGAAAGCAAAAGGGGGAGACAAAGCTGCCATTAATATTGTTTTTCTCTCTGCTGAAAAGGCCGAGACAAGTCTTGGCGCCGATCATTCCCATGCTCAATCTCTGTCCTGTTAAAGGATTGGACACCCCCACACGACTTGAGCAGAAAAGCTGCATCGTCCGCCTTTTGGATATTTGGAGATATCTTCAGGCTTCTTTTTTTCTCCTTCAAGTAGCATCAATTGCTTCCACTTTGCTTCCACTATCCAGCAAATAAGTGAGTCGACCTGCCAAAAACCTTGCTCTGCTTGCTCCCTTAGATGCTCCCTTAAAGTCGATGGGCAACAAGAGGGGAAAGCCCCGCAGACCTCTGAAAAGAGGATGTACATACCGAGTGCACGCATACGCTTTTGATACTCAATAAACTCGTTATTCAATCCCATTGGGCATAATCCTACTTTTCATTCATGCATGCTGCCTGATAACCCGCTACACCAAGCTGCGTCATTACCTTTGATCTGAAGCAGCTGACATCCAGCATTTGGCACATCATATTCCCAACTAACCAAGCATTTACAGAGTGAACGCCAACAGAGACCTGTTGTCCGTCTTTATCCTCGAAGCCAAGTAGGGAATCATGTCGGTCCCACAAGTGCCTCCTCGTCCTGCACGCTCGCAGCAGCAGCAGCAGCAACATCCTACTATGGCTGCGTCGGATATCCCCCAAATCCCTCCACGGCCAGGACAACGTCGGAGCTCGGAACGTTCCCAATCGCCACATCGGGATGCCTTCGCCCGGTCTCCGTTCCATGAGCCTCCTCTAGGCATGAGTCTTGGGAATAAGAGTGGGGGCATGCACACCCAGAGCGCGTTCGTCTCCAATCTGGACGTTCCGCAACGGCCCCCAAGTGTCTCCCTGCCATCAATCGGGCAAGAAGGAAACGAATACGCAGAGATTGGCTACAAAGACGAGTCTGCAGTGGCCGAGCCAGAAGGCAGCGGCAACGAGCCACAAGAGACCAGGAACATTGGCAGTGACTTGCCTTTACACGCCCCAAGGCCATCCTTCTCCAATTCTACGGCTAAGGCTAGGGTCTCAACGGTCACTCGTACAGACTCAACCCAAGCAGCTGCGGCGGGTATCGGGAAAGCGCCTCCCTCTGTCGACGACAAGGATCCCCAGGATCGTGTACTGAAACCCAGAGTGAGCTTTCGCACTGCATCTTCTGCATCGACTGAGCGTCCAGGCTCCGCACAAACTGAGGATGATCGTGGGATTCCCGAGATCGGGCAGCGGGTGCCTATGTACCCAGATGCTGGAGATGTTCAGGCACCATCACCATCTCCCTTTCAGCAGCAGTTCCCCGCTGGTGTAGGATTTCATAATTCCGGTATTCAGAAGCCCTCTAGGCATCATCGCAGAACGCCCAGCGGCAAAGAAATTTTGCCTCCCGGAAGCTACGGAATGCATGGCCACGGTGTTCCGTCTACGGATCACTTCGAGAAAAGTTGGTATGAGAAGCATCCGGAGGCTCTTGAGAGGGAAGAGCATGGACAGTATGGGCCGGGTATTGGGGGTAATAGGGGCCAATGGGCTCTCAGTAGTGACGATCTCAATAAATTGGTCAGAGAAACTTCAAGTAAGCAGGCTCAAGAGTGCACTAAAGTGCCCTTATCTAATGTGATAACTGTCAAGGGTCTGGACCTAACACACCTGGATTGCCAAACGAGCAAATCGGATACATTGCTTCCGAAGAATATGCTTCTCGCCTGAACACCCCGGCGTCTGCGACCTTTTATAGACCATTGCATTCAAACCATTCGCAACCGCACGTCGAGTCCCCTCTACGTAAACAAAGCTTCCCTGCCGATTCCGAAACTAGCCACGGCCTCGAGAAGAAAGATTCGCATGCGTCTCACCGTCTCTCATCAGAGCATGCTTTGGAGAGTGAGACAGAAGATGACGAGCTTTACGTTCATCCCCCGACCGTCCGAAAGAGCAAGATCGATGGGAATGGCTATAATCCCCACACCAATGATTTCGGACCACTTGGAGGCAACACTGAAGCCGTAGGAAGCTTCATTGAGGAACGAGGCTATGGCGTGCCAATCCTTGCCTCAGACGAAGTCGCCAAGACTCCCGAAGTAGAGCACATGCAGCCTGCAATTTCTCCAGCCCAAGAACGTAGAGGCAGCAACTACTATTCTGGGGTCGACTCGGAATACCAAAGCGGGTTTAAGATTGGTAGTCGCTCTGGTAGCGCGTCCAACAGCAGACCGACAAGCCGTCCTGGTAGTATTCATTCGCTTCCAGGTCTTACAAGGTTTTCAACCCATGATGAGGACCGTGAAAACATGCATACACCATTGGAAGACGTTGATGAATACGAGCCCTTGTTCCCTGACGAAGAAGGGAAAAAGAGACCAGTCACTGCAGCCGAACGTCTCAAGCTCCGAGAACAAATGAAAAGATTCCCCAGCAAGGATATCTGGGAAGACACTCCAACCAGTCTACAGCTCCAAGCTACCGTGGACACCCCTGAGCCATCCACTGAGCAGTCTGATTCAATCGACAAGGCACCTGCTGCAGTCTTTGAGACGCCTGAACAAGAGAGTGCTCGCAAAGGCGAAGTCACTGAAGAAGAGAAAGCGAAGTTGATACCCAAAGAAGAGAGACTCGCCAAGTCAAATTTCAAACCTCATCTTCGCCAAGAGACGCACAGGCCTGGATTGGCGCCAAGATTTCCGAGCAGAGACATTTGGGAAGACTCGCCGGATAGCGCTCGTCTTGAGACTACAGTAGGGGACTCGCCGGTCAACGATCCCAAAAGCCCCCCAGACGAAGGCCTGGAAGCTGGTGCAGTAGTCCAGACTTCCGGAGCACCAAAAGAAGGCATTGTTGCAGGAGAGCAAGCTCGAGATGGCGCAACCGCTGCTAAGCCCAGCGTTCCCCCAAGGCCCAATAAAAGCAAGGTCTCTCTGCCGGCCGCGGATCTAGGCCAAGCTCCGCCCGTTGTTCCGAGTCGCCCACCAAGAAGACTTCATCAAGTTCCTCCTACCGATGCACAGGTTCCAATTGCGCCGTCAAAGCTCTCAACAACGCCACCTACTGAGGCAAAGCAGCCAGTTTCGATTGAGACTCGAAAAGGTCCAGTATTGCCGGAACGATCAAAACCGCAAGCATCAGTGCGCCTAGCTAATCCTGTTGGGCACGACTCTTCAGATAGTACACCATTCTCCAAAGTCACATCAACATCTTCTGTGGGCAGTGATGAAGCAAGTGCAAAGGACCTGACGTCCCCACCCCCAGCACCGAAACCGAAACCTGCGATTCCTGCACGGCCTGCAGGAAACAAAATTGCTTCGTTGAAAGCTGGGTTTCTGTCCGATCTGGATTCACGGTTGAAGCTCGGTCCTCAAGGTCCGAAGCCTCAAGAAAAAGCAGAGCCAGAGGCAGAGGAGGAGAAAGCTCCATTAGCTGATGCGAGAAAGGGTCGTGCTAAAGGTCCAGTGAGACGCAAACCGGTCGTCCCTACAACTACAGAGTCGGCCGCTGCCGATGATCAAGAGGACAAATCACCTAGAAGAAACTGGCAGATACAGAAGCCATGGACTGTTTGGGAACACGACGGAGCTTTAAAGGTTGGACACCAACCACCGAGCTTGCCGGAGACAGAATCTACTCTGCCGGACGACGTCTCCAAAGCCGGTCATTCCGCAGTAGCAGGCGGTCAAACGGACGGCACGGATGATGCAAAAGCAATGCACCAAGCTAAGCTGGCAGTCGAGGAGTCCTTAACGGCCAACGAGCCGTTTACACAAAAAGAAGTAGAGGCACCAGATGCATCCCTCACATCGGTGGTATCGGAACTCCCCGCCCCAACGGTAGAGAAGCTGAACCCGCTCAGCAAGGGAACAACGCCAGGCCTTTCGTCACCGTCCGCTGTCTTGCCACCTACTGAGGTCAATACCCAAAGTCAGACGGAGGAGAAGACGACAAGCGTTAATCCCCACGACGTGATGGAGGAGGCAATGCCTTCTACTAGTCTGGATGAAACAAAAGGCATCGCATAAGTGGGTGATCTTCTGCTTTACGATGTGTAGGCACACGTGCATGTTTACGGGTAACCAGAAAAGTTGAGGTGATTTTATATCTGAGCTGGGGATAAGGATTGGAGATTGGACGTTAGAACACATAATATCACTTCATATCCTAGAAAGCATTCTCGACCGTTTTTCCCTTTCGTAGCTGTATACCTACATCTGCCATCATTTCTTTCATTAGTCTCAAAGTCTCATAATCTCTATCACGTTGTAAAGTACTCCGTAATCAACAACTGAATGGATCTGATTGGTCCCCTCCATCAAGCCGAGGTCCTGCGGGGGATGGGGGCAATTGACAATTGCATTTCACCAATACTTCTTTCTCTCCCACACCCTCATGGTCAGCATTCCTCCCCTGTGTCCTTGTTATGGCTTCCAAGACCTCAGTGTCTTCCTTGGCTAGAAAAAGTCTGACCACCTCAAATATCCTTGTGCTGACCGTCCGAAGAGCCTATTCACATTTTCCCCCAACGCGGCGGCGTTGCCTCCTGCAGCAATCGAGACACGACTGCCCCTTGATCCGCAGAAAGACCTTCTCGACTACTCCGCGGCGAGGTCTTGCAGACGTCGATGACTCATTTGACCCTCTGCAGCAGGACCGTGAAAGTGATGAGGTCGATGTCTGCATCGTAGGCGGCGGTATGTCTTACGGCACGCTCCATCCGTCAAGTATGCTGATGTCTTACAGGGCCCGCTGGCCTCAGCGCAGCAATTCGCCTCAAACAGATTGCCAACGAAGCCGGAAACGAAGGTTTCCGAGTTCTTCTCCTCGAGAAAGCAGGCGAGCTGGGCGCTCACATCGTCTCCGGCAATGTCATCGAACCGTCCGCCGTCGACGAACTTCTCCCTGACTGGAACAGTCCGGATAATCCGTCACGTTTCGAAAACGCTACCCCGGCTACTCATGATAAAATGCGGTTTCTTACCAAGAGTAGCGCTATACCAATCCCCGCCCCTCCGCAGATGAATAACAAGGGCAATTATATTATAAGCTTGAACCAATTCTGCAAATGGCTGGGGGAGAGGGCGGAGGAGGTGGGGGTGGAGGTCTACCCCGGCTTTGCGGCCAGTGAAGTGCTCTATAACCCAACGGATGGGTCGGTGAAGGGTGTGGCTACGAATGATCTCGGAATTTCGCGCAGTGGGAAGCCCAAGTCTTCGTTCGAGCGGGGCATGGAGTTTAATGCCAGAGTCACTCTCTTTGCTGAGGGTTGTCATGGTAGTTTGACCAAACAAGTCATCAAGAAATTTGACCTACGCCGCGACAGCCAGCCTCAGACGTACGGGTTGGGGCTGAAGGAGGTCTGGGAAGTCAAGCCGGAGAATTTTAAAAAGGGGGAGGTCATCCACACAATGGGTTATCCGTTGCCTTCATCTACCTACGGAGGCGGATGGCTTTACCATTTCGGCGACAATCTCGTCTCTTTAGGTCTTGTAGTTGGTCTCGACTATCCCAACCCCTGGCTCTCCCCCTATGGCGAATTCCAGAAAATGAAACACCACCCCATCTACAAATCCGTTATTGAAGGCGGCAAGTGTCTTTCCTACGGCGCCCGAGCCCTCAATGAAGGCGGTTTCCAATCCATTCCAAAATGCGCCTTCCCCGGCGGAGCCCTTATCGGCGACACTGCAGGTTTCCTCAACGTCCCCAAGATCAAAGGCACGCACACGGCGATGCGAAGCGGCATGCTCGCCGCCCAAGCCGCCTATTCAGCCTTGACATCGAACCCCGACAGCGGCACCGTTTTCCTGTACGATTACGAGGACGCGCTCCGCTCCAGTACGATCTGGAGCGAACTAAAACAAGTCCGCAACATGCGTCCTTCCTTCCACTCACCCCTCGGTCTCTACGGCGGCATCATGTATTCCGGCCTCGAAGCCTACCTCTTCCGCGGCAAAACGCCCTGGACGCTCAAGCACAAAGAACACGGCGACTACGCTGCCACGAAGCTGGCGTCCGATTGCCCGCGGATCGAATACCCGAAGCCGGACGGGCAGATCTCATTCGATATCCTGACGAGCGTGAGCAGGACGGGAACCAACCACGAAGAGGATCAACCTGTCCATCTGCAAGTGGAGAATTGGGACGACCACAAAAACGACCAGTGGCCCAAGTACAAAGGCATCGAGAATCGATTCTGTCCGGCCGGCGTGTACGAATACGTGGAAGATGGAGCGAAGGAGCATGGAGTCAAATTCCAAATCAACGCGCAAAAGTACGTGCTGCCACCTCTTTCTTTCTTTCGTCTGCCCTTACCGTCTAGATAAAAAGAATAGATCCACAGACTCTTTGTGCTATTTGTTGTTTTTTTGTTTTTTTTGGTTTGTTTTTTTTATATATAAGGCGCAAGCGAGAGCTGACGAGGTGCAGCTGCATCCACTGCAAGACGTGCGACATCAAGGCCCCGGCGCAGGATATCAATTGGCAGGTATGACCCACCCTTTCCTTCCTTCCCTTCCCTTCCCTTCCCTTCCCTTCCCTCCCTCCCCTCTCTCCTATACTTCACCCACCCATTCATCCCCCTTCCCGTTCCCTTCCCTTCCCTCCCTCCCCCTCTTTTCCCTTCCCAGGGCAACTCAGAACGAGAACAACCACGAGAATTAGAAAGAATCCACGCTGACGCTCGCTCCCCCGCTCCGAACCTAGACACCGCAAGGGGGCGAAGGACCAAAGTATTTCATGACCTAGACCTAGGTTAGGTACATGGGTGGGATGGGATGGCGCTGTCTTGGGTTCCTTTTGGTTCGTTCAGTTCAGGCTGGGCCGGCGTATCATGGCTCACGTGTATATATCTTTGGGTTTGGGAACGTTAGATAAAAGGGTTTGAGGAGATGGGTTGAGGAGATGTGTGCGTTGGTAGTGTAGTGAGCGCTGGGGGCATGACGGACCAAATCGATACCGCTTCAGACCTGGATACGTATGTGGATCACGTGTGTACTGTGCAAGAATTCACTTCATTACGAGCAACTACAGCAGCTATCTATGTCTTTGGACATTTCGCCCAAGTACATGTGGCGGGGGTAGGGGGGGGGATTTAAGGCAAAGCATCTGATCTGTCTGGGTGCACACGCTGAGGAGGAAGATCCACAAGTAGCGCCTTAGCCTGTGGATTGTATGTCATGGTCCGAGACGACCTTCTTTGAACCCCGTTTGCAACTTTTTCCAAACTGACTTCAAACGTACTTGTTCCCGGGCAGCTCATCGCATCCTACACACGAACCCCCACTACCTGCTGAGAGTGTGTCAATTTGGCGAATGGCAGGAGAAGGCGTGCGAGAGTTCTGTCATGATAAGCGGCTGCCCTCCATCAAAGGCTCCTACACGAAAAAGGAGAGGAGCAATCACCAGTATCTCGGCGGCGGAGGACGCTCATCGTATCCGCCATAAGCCCTCGGAGGCGAGCGAGCCCTAGGCCTATCATACCCGTTGGCAGCATACGGATCCTCATACCCACGACGAGGTGGGGCACCGTAAGGATCATCGCGGTAGCCGCCACGAGCGGGTGGTGGATAAGGATCGTCAATGGGCGGGCGAGCTGCGCGAGGTGGAGGCGGAGAACGGTAGCTATGGCGGGAGTAGTAATCATCGCGGGGTGGGGAACGGCGACGATAGTCATCACGACGGGGGCTGTAGCCACGGGAGGGAGGTGGGCCACGGCCGTAGTAGCCGTCAGATGGTGGATAGCCGCCGCCTCGACGGAATGGTGGGGGCGAGCGAGAGCGGTAGCGGTCGTTGCGAGGAATTTCGTCTTGGGTCTATAGATCGAATTAGTCGTAGAGCTAGTAAAGAGTATCAATTAGAGAACGTACATCAGCCAGGCAGCGAACGCTTGCTCCTTTGAAATCTTGATTGTCCAGTTTATCAACGGCGACTTTCAGGTCTCCGGCGGTCTCAAATTCCACGAATCTAACGCCATTAATGACCATCTGACACTGACAGCGGTATGAATCTCACCCTTTGCCATCGCGGTCGCGGCCAACCTCAGAGTAGACGACGTCAAGCCCAGAGCGACGTGCAAAATCTTTGAGATCCTAAGGTCCAAGTAAGTCCGAGTCCAGGTGCGTACAGCCCAGCCAATTAGGAACGAAAGGCCCAACGCCTGCTCTCCGGGCCCATGGGAACATTGTCTGCAAGAGAACCAGTCCAGAAAATCCACAAAACAAAGACAAGCGAGCGTATGGGGTAATAGGTCTTTGGTCAAACCAGCCAAGTCATCCAATCCTCGGACCAATCTGGCCAGTGCATGGCTACTTCAGACCGACGCAAAGTCCAGACTTCCCACTGCTATTCGCACAGGATGCAGGCTAGAGGGCAACAACGCGTAGCTCGAAAGTGCAATAAGCGGAGACTCCTAATGAAGCCACAGACACAGAAGGAACCCAACGAGCACCATCCATAGATCCTAGGGCCAAGAACAGATGTAGTGAAGTAGAGAGCTAACCTGCCAACTGGTTTCCCCCGGAAGACCAGAGATCTGCATACGGTAGGCCGTACGTCTAGGACGAGGGTGCGTACGGTCGGGCGCAGGGAAGTCGCGTTGACGGGAGCCGCGGGCAAATTGAACGGTCAAACGGGATCCGTTCATATCGGAGCCATCTACATGTATGCCACTATTAGTGGTCTTCTGGCTTCAGGTGGGGGTATACATACGGTAAGCTGTGGATAAAAGCGTCAGCAAGTGTCATACGAGGCCGCGGCGTGGCGGATAGAGATTGGGAGCTCACCGGGAACTACATCCCTAGCATCCAATGCATCATCATACTCGATGAAGCCGAAGCCATTCATGAGCTTGATCTCGGTAATATTTCCAGTACCATCCTTGAAGTGGTTCTGGATGTCTTCCTTCGTGACTGTGGTAGTGGTGGTCAGCGAGTCCCGTCAGAGGTGTTGAAAATGCCAGTAGGTATGGGCGACTCCATCACGGATCCTTTTGAAGCCAGAGAGGTGTTGGAGCCCAACATTGAACAAGGCTGAGCGCAAGGAAAAATCCGTCCAGTGTCACGGGCCGACCTCGGGTACAGAGTGCGCAGAGCAAAGATGGGAGCATGGGATTAGCTTGAGCGTACCGTCACGAGGAAGATTGCCCAGGTAGAGGCGAGTGGAGGAGACTTCTGCAGACATCTTGAAAGCTTGGTCCTCGATTTGTGCGACCAACTTGTAAGGCGCCGACGAGACAGAGAGTGAGGACGTAGAAGACTTAGGCGGTCTCTAGTAAATAGCAATGCAAGGAATTTATCCTGGATTGCCACTGATGGGTTTTGGACCTTGGAGGACGGTGATGTTGTGAGATAGTGGAAGGTGATGCAAAAGAATGGAAATTTGGAAGTGAGGCTTTCGAGGCCTGCCAAGACATGACTAAATGACTACGGTTGAGCAGAAAGACCATTGAATACTTTATACATGCTCCAATCCAGAGATGAAATCCTTCACGAGGATTGTCAACGTTCCTTACAATGTCTATCAGCACCTAAGGGAACAGCTGCAGCAGATTGAATTCATGAAGTCCACTCTTGATCAAACTCTTGGACCGGTTCTTCCAGCTTCGACCTCATGTTTGGTAGCTCCTTCGAGCTCTAAACACTAATCTACAAGACAGCTGCCAGCATATTGTACGGCAGAAGCACGGATTACTCATACAGTCTTTTTTATGTCTTTTGCACGTATAATACAGCTAGATAAGCGCACGCTACGCTATGTACAAATCGAAGTGAAGATCATGAGCGGATGTTGTCCCAATGCAATGTCCTCCTGGTATTTCCGCCAGATCTTACAGGCAAGCATGCAATTCCTCAAAAAGCTCCAAAGAGATCGTCTAGATCCTCTATTTGTATGTCTTCCACTTCTCTAGTGTCCCACGTCAGGCCAACTCCGTTGTCACCCAATATGGAGATGGACTCTTTCATTTCCATGTCTTGTCCTCCTTGCTCGCGTTCTTTCTCCACCATGTTTGGCTGAACCGCCTTCATTAAGGGACTGCTCGTAATCATCAGGCTGGAACCCTGGCCGTGATGTCCGCCAAATAACGCTTCTGCAGCTTCCCGATTCCTTTTTGCTTTCTCCTCCTCAGTCTCTTCCAATACCACTTCACTTGTGTCTTCGGTTGATGGTCTGATTGTTGGGTCGTCTAAGCTCATGCCTCGCATACGCATATTGCTCGCCGTCTGGGTGAATTCCTTTTCATCTCCTTCAAGTGGAGGGCTTGCAGCTTTGTGGTTGTGTGAGAGAGCATTGTCTGACGAAGAACCGTTTGATCCATCTCTGGCTAGGCTTGACCTTCCGGAAAATGACCCTGCAGGCGTTGGCGGTGTTACAAAATCAACTTCGACTCCTGGAACAGCGACGTCGAGATCTTCGGAAAAATCAATCTCCGGGCTGGGACTCATAGCATCCCGCTTTCGTTCCTCTGCAGCCTCGGTATCTCCATCGATGCTTGCGCTACTGATGCTGGGAGATATTATGCGCCTTCCTCCTTTACCTCCAGAATGCGCCGAGATAATGATGTCTGAGGAGGTGGTGGGAAGGTCTTGACGGGGAAATGTGGTGAGGAAGTAGTAGACTTTGCGAGGGTGGACTGTAGTCAGCTCCTTATCTAGCGGGCAAGGCGACGAGGCGCTCCAGGGGCGCTTGAGGTATGCGGACAGTCGCGATGAGAGTAGGGCGGCCGGATTCGCGGAGCTAGATAAGGACGGTCAGCATAAGGTCACAGACGTGGTGGCAACTGAGGGGTTCCCTACCTGGACACTGCATCGCTGATACTCGACAGGACGGTGGAAAGCTCTTTGATCAAGTGTGGCCTGTTCCCGGTCTTTTCCAGCTGCTCGATGACGCCTACGACGATATCATCGTTGACACCATCTGTGTCGACCTTGTTGTCTGTTGGAGCACGCGGTGAGGGTGGCGGGGTATTTTCGTAGGCAGCGCGGCCGCTGCTCTTAGGTCGATCTGCAAAGGATACGACCTTGATGGAATTTGAGGTGGCTGATGACTTTGGTCTTGATGGCGATGTGGGTGAAGCTGAGTTTGACGTATGCGACCTCTTAATTTTCTTGGTGGGTGGTTGTTGAGGTATTTCCGTTGGGGGCGAGGCTTTGGAGATTGAAGGGCGGTGAGCCCGGGAGGCGTTGGGAAGTTGTATGCCCAAGGAAGGGAGAGACAAGGACTTGCGACGAGTATTGTAGGGCATTTTGATGATATGGATGAGAGCGAGGCGTGCAAGGTGTCGCAAGGTATTTGGGGGATTTGTTTGCTTGGGGGAGCGGTGATGTAGGTAAGCAAGCTTGTTTATGGTGTTTTGAAATGGGTAAAGAATGCGAGTCGGACGGATCGCGAAAATGTCATTGGAGCGTCGGACGGCAAGGAGGGTGTGTAGAGAGGAATGCAGCCTTGCAGGCGTGCAGATGCGAGTTGCAGGAGGCGATCGGTTCCTTTGGTTCAGGCCTAATGGTGTAAGGTAATTTAATGCTGACCACTTTTCATTTTTCTTCCTTTGCTCTGACTGGTGTGGATGAAACCAAGGCAACAGCCAATGGAAATTCAGGCTGGCGTTTGAAAGGGTTTCTAAAAGGAGGGTAGGCTAGGCTTCAACCGATTTTATGCTCGAGGGTACTTGTCACTTGAAAGGAGGAGAAGGGTTGAAGGGTAGGAAGAATGGAATGAAGAGGGAATGACTTGATGGTGTGAACCGAGTGATAGATAACTCGTATCCTGCTGCTAGTTAAGAGAGAGGATTGTTTGTAGTGAGATACTTTGGCGTGTATAGTGTGAATAGGTAGTGTGAAGGGTAGAGAAGAAATCAAAATGAAGGGAAAAAAAGGAGACACACAGATTCCAACTCTCAAACGGGACAAACGGGAAGATAATCAAAGAGGAGTGAGAGGCCACTCAAAAGCCAGGAGCAAAAAAAGAAAAAAAGATTATTTTCTCCCCATAAATTCAAAAATCAAAAAAAAATAAAGTAACAAAACTAAAATACATTTGAAGCGCTGACCCGGCAAATGAAATCTGGCTCCGTCCAATGTACCAGAACTACCAGGGCGGGAATATTCATTACACTAGTCCATTAGAGGTAAAGCGCAGTACCAGACAATCCTGCGACGTCGCGCTTCAAGGATGTCCAAGCCCTGGGTCGGCCGTTTCCTCAACAACTGTGAACGTGAGAATCTTGGACCTTTCTTCGGCGCGCTATGACATGGTTATTGGTGTCATACTTGCGGTGTGTGTACGTACAAGTAAGCAATTCTCCCTCTTATTTCTCTTACACTCACACAAAGAACCACGTAGAGCGCTTGCAAACGCTGTCTCTCATCATCTCCTGCCTTGAAATTGGAACAGAAGTGGGAAATACCATCAAAACAAGATTTTCTCTATTCCCTTTAACCCATAATGGCCACACACACCCCCATATGAGAAGGATCCAATCAGTACCCTCAGATTCGAACCCACTTAAAGCAGCCATTCTTTTCCCGTCCTCGGTCCTTCTCGAAGGTCTCTAGCCCCGAGCTAGAAGATTAGCGGCGTTTTCGGCTCCGTTGTTCCGAAATGGAAAACGGAGCCAGTCGTCGCGTGGGCAACGCGAGCCTGGGTATAAAATAAGAATGATAAAGTACCTTATGGCGGGATACGGCCGTATCGTGCTTATAGTGATAATAATATCTTGATTTTTCTTTGCCTCGTTATGAATTGGCCGAGTTGCTGCGAATCGCGCCGACTACCTACGTCTCCCACTTCTACTTTCGCCAGAAGCTGGTCGAATCGATTCAAACCAACTTTGACCTTTTGGGACCCCTTGAGAGTGATTGCTGGAATTGCTACTTCTACCATCCTCCTTCTGGTATCCAAGCCTTTTGCACTCCTCTTCCTCTTCCTCTCCCTCTTCCTCTCCCTCTTCCTCTCCATGGCCTATATATATCCATGACTCTAAAATCACCAGACGATCTCTCTCCCTCCTGCCTCCCTACCCTCCCTCCCTCCCTCCCTCTCCGCCTTGCCTCCTCCCCACTACCACTACCGCAACAGCAGCAACAGCACAACCCCCCCCTCCAGCCCGCAAACATTATACACCAACTCCACCACACATTACATCAACGACCCACACAAATCCATGACCATCCAAACGATGCTATTCGTATTCCCAACAATGTATATCTACAAACAAACGTAGAGATGGGCACCTTGGTTTATCTTACTTCGCCTCACCTCACCTCACCACACCTCACCTTACCTTTGATACCTTCAATACCCCCACCCAAAACCTCAAATTCTCAAAACCTCCCTCTCCCTCCAGCACTAAGAATAACCCAACGACCCGAATATCCGCTACAGATACAGATAACACTGAGGATGAATAAATAGTTTGAGACGTGCATCGTGTAGCGTCAGTAAGGCAGGTAGGTAATAATGTATCTCAAAGTATTCTTTCTCTCTCTCTCTCTCTCTCTCCCTCTCTCTCCCCCTCTCCCCCTCTCCCTCCGTATCAAATCAAATCATATCAAATCAAATCAGTAAAGTTGGAGATGGCATCGGACTGCGCATTCGGATTCGAATCTGAATCGGAGGTGCGAGTGAGTGAGTGAGTGAGTGAGCGAGTGCCAGCCCAGAGAAAGAAAACACCTACTTTCTACATACAGAAAGGCTACACGGCCATTCCATTCTATTCCATTTCACAGTTCTACCAAACGAGGTGCGATCGATGCATGCATGCTTCACTGCCTACCTAACCATTTTCTTCTTCTTCTTCTTCTTCTTCTTCTTCTCCTTGTCCTTCTTCTCCTTGTCCTTCTTCTCCTTGTCCTTCTTCTCCTTGTCCTTCTTCTCCTTGTCCTTGTCCTTCTCCGCTGACGGTAGAACGGGATACTGATGCTGATGCTGATGGTGCAGAATGGCATTCATTCATTCATTCATTCATTCATTCATGCCCGATTGATTGATTTGATTACCGCCTCTCTTATTCTACTCTATCAAAAGGTATAGGTATCTTAATCTACTCTATCAAGAGGTATAGGGAGGTATCTTAATGTAGGGGGGGGGGGCGCCCCCCCCCCCCCCCCCCCAAAAAAAAAAAACAAAGGAAAAAAAAAGAAAAAAAAAAAAGAAAAGCTATGTGTACTCATGACCCGCTGCGTGATTAAAGCAAGTCGTCGTGTTTGCTGAGCCGAGCGAGCAAAATGGCCAAAAATAAACTCGCTCGTTGTGTTCGTGCTCTGGTGTCGTAGCTCTGGTGTCGTAGCTCTCGTCTATGCAAGGGAAGGAGCTGCAGCGCTCTAGACGGGATTGGGTTGTTAAAGACCACTCCCGGGGCCATCGATGTCCACTTCTATGCCAGCAGTAGAGTGCACACCGTTCGCCTCCCGTCTTGCGGACCCATATCGCAAATCCATGTCGTACAGCCATTCGGGAACAGCAATTTCAATATCAAAATTGATAATGACCATCCATGTCGTAATCCTTGTAGTCATCCCCTTGCCCCCGGTTCATCTCGTCAATCTCACTCACCGTTGGGAACAGACTGCCCACCCCACCCTCGGCCCTCAAGAACCCAAACTGATCCAACTCGTTGCGCCCACCTAAGTCCCCATAGTATTGCCACTGGTCCTGAAAGCTCGGTCCCCCGTATAGGCCACTGGGCGCGAAAGCATATTGGTCAGCGTTGTCGTAGTCGGCCACCGGCGGCTGCTGTTGTCCAGCAAAAGTAGGAGCTGCGTCCTCATCTGAAGAGGCCGTCATGTCCGACGTGTCGCCGCCCACCTTCTGCGCCGCGAGTCGCAGCAGCTTACGCATTTGGGAGCAGGTGCGACGGGCGTCGGGATTGGACTTGCCAATGTGGCTGAGCCAGCTGACGGCGGCTTTGGCCTCCGCGAGGATCTCGCCCGCTTCGGACGGCATGTGTTCGGCGCGGAAGGCGAGCTCGAGCAGGAGGACCGTGAGGGCGCGTTTGTGGTGGTGCAGCAGCATCCACCACATTGTACCTTCGCGGAGAATAGTGGATTCGGGCTTGTGAAGGATAAGGTTGAGCGTGTCGCGGGCGGATTCGACACACTTGTGGGCTGAGCTGAGGTTTTTCCATCTGGAGGAGCCTGCTTGGATACGCTCCTCGGTCCTGCATAGGCAGGGACGGTTGATGATTGTTCGTGTACTGTGGAAGAGGATGCGAAGAGCCACTCGGCAGGACTCCGTTTCTGGGTCTGTGGATGCACAGGCGACATCGAATGGCGGGCTGACGCCGTCTTTCCACTCAAAAAGCCTTTTGTCGTATCGATCTATCATGCTCTGGACCTCTGGCCGTTTCTTTTTCCGAATACCAGGTTGGTAGAGCTCGCCCACAACTTCCCTAGCTAGCATACAAAGCTCAGCATAATGTACAAAGTAAATTGCCGCCGTCCGCGTCGGGTCAACTCTCATCATGCTGTTGAAGAATAACCCTTTTTCAGACTCCGACTTTTCAGAACTCGAAGTACGCTGTGTGCTCCCGATTGCCGATCTCTGACAGGAAGATTCAGAAGGCGAGGTTGTACTACCCGGCGACTTTCCCTCGGCAAGATTCCTCGGTATGGCGACAGTGCAATCCCGGGGATTGATCATCGTTGGTCGGCCAGTCATAAGTGTAAGCATGCTCTCTAGTGCCATCAGAGCGAACCAGTTGTAAGCGTGGAACTCTTTCATCTCCGTCGATACTGAGCTGGACACATCACGCAAGTGCAGACCCAATGCCTGCGCCGACCTTACCGCCAGGCCAGAGATGTTCCAAGCGCTTCAGAAAATTAGCATAGCTTTCGATAGGGGGGGGGGGGGGGAACCATGAATTTACCGGTTCAGCTGGTTGGTCACTAACAGGTACATCCCGCCCAAGCCAAAGATCTGGACCTGGCTAAGGTAGCAGTCGTCATTGAAAATGCCCGTGTCTACTGCTAACACGCGTGCTTGTGAGAAATACAGCATATGGTCTCGTGCATCCCCAGCCCAATGAGCTTGGATAAGGTGGGCATGCACGGCGGCAATGGCAAATACAAGCTGAAGCTTAGCAATGAATTTACGGTGCTCAAAGCCTTCGGGATCCATGGTGCTGTAGAGCTGGTCGTACTGATTCATAAAGTCCACTTTGTGAAGGACGGGGAATGACGTGTGGATCGTCGAGAAGTATGCATTCACAAGACAATCGGCCGTGGACTTGACCGGCAATGAAAAGGGATCGATTTGATGTCCTACCACTGCAGTATCCATATCCTCCGCGTACGGATGTGATTTCTGAGAGAGACCCTGGTTCTTGATTTGAGGTGGGGACATTTTCGCTCCTTGCTTTGGGAGCAATTCTTTATTCAATTTCTCAACCCACTTGGTTTCCGAGGACTGTCCTGCAAAAGCCGGGGCCAGTGCGGAACGCTGCTGCAGGAAGTCATCTTTATTGACCAGGTCCGTAGGACCCATTGAACCAGCGCCGGAATCGTCTGAATCGTTTCCGCCACCATGACTGCCGCTTTGGCTTCCACTTTGTATCGTCTCTTTATAGGCGCGTCTGGCGGATTCATCGTAGGGTTGCTGAGAGTAAAGAGTCATTTGAGATCTTTTCATCGGATTTCTGGGACCTTACCATCAGTATGGCATCTTGTACGGCTTGTTGATCATCCTCATCCAACTGAGGGACCAACTTGAGGAGCAGTTCTTCGTAGGCTTTGAGCTTCTGCCAAATCTCGTCATCTTGTCTAAGAGTAGGTTGAGTCAGTGGAGTCAGGGTGTGAAAGAATCGTCTAAGCATAACGAGGTCTTCCAGAGCCCAGGTTGGTATGAAAGGGCAGAATCTGAGAGGGGAAGGAGGCGAATAGCTTGCCCTTGGCCAGGCTCAGTGGAATTGAAGAGCACCTTGGGCACGAGGGACGTGAAAGCAATGGTGCCAAGCATGCAAGGAGATTGCCAGTTCATACCTTCTCCTCTGCTCGCGTCTTCCATTCGCATAGTAACACTCTAGCCCCAGCTCTCTGCAGTGCCGACACGTCGGCTGCTCCCCGTAACATTTGATCTTCCGGTTCCTACACGACTCGCATGCTTGTCTGACTCGTGGCGAACGTGTTCCTGAGCCTGGACCCTGATTCCAGCTCTCTTCATCTCGTTTGAGTCGTTTAATGGCAACCTTTGAATGTTTTCGCTCCGATTCTGGCTGTCGGGTGGGGCTGCCGGCTACCTGACGTTGCTTTGATGAAAAGCTGGTGTGTCGGTGTGTAGATGACACGGGGCTTTGCGTCGTGGTGCCTGATTTTCCTTGCGGGTTCTTGGCGATTTGAGCGGCCTTGAAATCGGCAAGGTAGCGCTGATATTCCCGAAATTCATCGGTCTTGTGGTAATCGGCCAGTTCCGCTTTGTATCTCTCCCAGGGCACGGCGCCCCTTTTCTTCCATTCCTCCTTTTGGTCTCGTGAGAGTTGTTGCCATTGCTCCCCAACTACTTTGGACAAGTCGGTGAAAGACAGATTTTGGTCTTTCAACTGTTCGCGTATGTGATTGGAAAAAAGCACGTAGGCCGAGTATGGTCGCTCAGGGGCATTTCGATCGGGCTTGGGATGATGTCTGTAACCGCGTTTGGTGGGTGGGGCGCCTTGCTGTTGGTCGTTGCTGCTGGATGAGATAGCTCCCGCAGTGTTCGAGGGAGGAGGGTTGATGCCGTACAGGGGAGTGACGAATGCCGGGTCCCGAGCGAGTCGCTTGGTGTTGGCAATCTCTCGTTGTAGTTTTCTCCGATGCCCAAGGTCCACATTCAAAATCTTAACTATATCAGCCGAGATCCGTACGGCAACAGATGTGATACACTAACGTCAAGATCATTCTCGGTGATCTCAAGGACCGTCTCCCATGAATCAAATCCTGCCTCAATAAATCTGTCCAGATAGCGATCCATGCCAAGCCATGTCAGGGTGAGCTCGAGGTCCGCCATTGCCAGCGATTGTTTTTTAGGTCCAGGGACGGAGGGAGGGGATTGACACAATCGATGCCGTGGACTGCTGGCGAAGGATCAGATGGTACGAGAGCTTCTGCTGGAGCAGTCAGCTTTGCCCGACGGCTTCAGCGCCGGCCCTGGTGGGACCCCACCTACGTGGGCGCGCAGGTGAAAGATGGGGTATGCGGGCAAAGAGTATGCAAGGGCCAGCAGTTTGTTGCAGTGATTGGGGATTCCGAGGTAGAAAATGGGTTGAGGAAGAGAGAGCAGATTTGAATGGATAGATGATTGATTGATTGATTGATTGATTGATTGATTGATTGATTGATTGATTGGATTGGATCGGATTGGATTGGAGATGAATGGGGGAGATATTTTGAATGGAGGAAGATGAACCTTTTACTCCAGCTTGAACATGACACGGTAAAAGCGCGCGACGGAAGCGACCAAGGGGTGCTGAAGGTAAATATCAATTATTACAGAAAAGCCTGAGATTATGTGCGGATGAAGTAGCCGGAAAGGCAGCGATAAAAAGTAGTAGTAGTAGTAGTAGAAGTAGTCCAGCGTCCTTCAGTATGGGGGAACTCGTGGGGGAAGAAGATTGGCCGTCTGGATTGGCAAAAAGGGTAAGGTAAGGTAAGGTAGGTAGGTAGGTAGGTACTGAATTGCAATGAGAGAATAAGGCGGCTTCCTCGTACAATTCACACAAGAAGCATCAAATCTTTTCATTCCATCACAAGGGTATCAATCATTATGAATAATTCATGTGGCAATATTATTGTTGTTATTAATTATCATTATTACCACCCATTGGTAAGGTATTTAAAAGAACGTGACGTGCGTTGAGTAAGTTGGGAAAACTTATTAGAGAGGGGGGGAAAACTTGACTGCCATGTGAGGTTCGTCAAAATAAAAAATAATAAATGTTTGATGCTAATCATGCTTACTCCCTTCTTACTTTTTTACCTTCTAACCCGTGCAAGAAAAGATCATCATGCGCCACAGAATCAAAGCAATCTCCGACACTCCGGTCAAATCATTTGCACTCTGCGGAGCTATCTACGCGGAGCTTGCTCCGACGCAACTCACAAAGCTAGCCAAAGTATCTCAAGTACACAAATCATGCTATCCCACACTACCACACCACCGCCACAAGATAAAAGCTCATCATGTACGCCATACTACTCTATTCCATTTGATTAGGCTGTTCTTCATCACTATCAAGATGCTCTCATGTACAGGCACTCCGTGCACTCCCCGTCATCCCTCAATAATACCAAAAAGACCAAAAAACATGTTCCCAAGTGTACAGCAAAATGGCCCATTTTGCTCCACGGTAACCCAACCGTCATTCCACAATCATCAGCAGCCTTGGGTCAATTGCTCCTGACCGCCCAGATTGCCAAGCAGATCATCCATTCCGAATGACCAATCCATCGTTGAGCATGATGCTCGCCCGAGGCCTGTGTTCATCTGCTCGTATGAAGGGAAGGCGTCCGACGGTGCCGGCGTTTGAGTGGAGCCAGTATGGTTGTAAAGTTCGGGTTTGATGCAAGCAAAACCAGCCATGAGAGGAGGCGGCATCGATAACGTCTGGGCTGTGGGCGCCAAGCTGGTCTGCAGTTTCAATCGTCTTTTCGACATGATTTCCGATTGCGGAAAGGCGGTCCACGTAGGTGAAATCGGTGAGAGTGCGGGTTGCGAAGATGGTGAACTAGTTCCCGAGAACATCCAACGGTTTTCGTCCTGTCCTTGCTCCCCAGAAACCTGCCAATTACCTTTGACAATACCCGTATCTCCCCACTCGTCAGAATGCAGCACACCGAGAGCTTCGAGGATCTTGTGTGTAAGAGGTTGGTTATGGTTCTCAATTACCAGGCGAGGCCCTGTCCATCCGCCACCGTCTTGCGTGCGGCGGTAAAGCTCTTGGAGACCGGCGATGAGTTGCGCATGCTGACGCTCGAGCATTTGGACATAGCTGTAGGTGGTGAGCGAAATTGGGTTGCGATAGGCAAAGTCGATAGACCCTGAATGGAAGCTCACCCTGATCGAAAGATTGTCTTATCGGACTTCTTATGCTTTCCATACGCACATATCGCGTCGTCGGACTTGCAACGAGTGCATGGAGTCGCACCGTCACACTGACAGCTGGGTCAGTAAAACATCCCGGAGAGAATCGAAATTGTGGCAAAACTAAAGCAGTTTCTGCGCGACGAAATTGCTCGTGAACCGCACGAAGGGCGCCGGAGCCCTGCTTTGATCTTTTGCGCTCGTACTCACTAAGACAGGTCGCCAAATCATGCTTAGCAAATACGTACTTTGCATTTCTTGAGTCTGCACCTCTGGCATGCCCTTACTACTCTCCTTCTGATCTCGTGGGTGTCCAAGGACGCCTCGGGCGAACTCTGTGGCTTGGGCGAACGACGCATCTTGTGGCAAGGAAGAATGGGTAGGGGATTGGGGAGGGGTCAAAGGATAGCTTTGAAAGTGGTCAAGAGAATGATTGTCCAAACTGAGCACTGAGGTCCTGTTATTTGATAGAGGGTTCTCATGCAACAACTGTACTTTAGAGTCGGCAATCAGGCCTTGATGAGCAGGATGTGCTGGCGTTGGCCTACTTATGACCCAACACACCTTTTAGTAACGTGGAAGCAAAACTCTTTTGCCGATCACTCAGTCCCGAATGCCTTTGTCCCTTTACTTCCTTACCTTGATACCCGTACTAACTTCGGGTAAAGGCATATGGTTCACATTATTGCGTGAAGTCTCTTGGGAGTTCAGGGTTTCACTCGCTTTCCCCGTTAACAAGTTTTGGAGCGGAGGTCTCCCCGTGAATGAAGGCGGAAAAAGGCGGGGTATCGGAAGTAAGGCCATGAGCATGGCAATTTAGCATGGGAATCTTTGCTTCCGAATGTCCAGCGTCTAAAAGGCCTGAATCCAGGCAGGGTTAGTATCTGAGGATGGGCGATAGGGGCGAGTTAATCTGTACTTACAGGGATCGTTGAAAACTTCAGAAGTCAATTATGTAAGCATAATTGGGAAAAAGTCGTTTGTGAGGAATGATGTCCGTGAGCGTTGTGAGTGGGTGACGGTGGCGTGATGTCGTTATATTACCAGGGTCAGGTTCGATTTGATACGATGGTGTACTTCGTATGGTACCGAGTAGTTGGTTTCAAATCCATTTTCTTTTCTGGTGGGCGGTGACCAAGGTAATTGCGAAGAACCGAGGTAAGATTCACCTGAAGTAGGTAAGGTAAGGTAAGGGACAACGTTACTGGCGCGGAACATGAATAAAAATCAGGTTGACAGAACTACTTTTACTTCGTACTCGGTAAGATATTGATCCCTTGATGACAGGGGCCAAGATCACCTCCGCGTTACCTTGCCTCATGTCGTCGTCACTACAGTATTGCTTTGGGCATATTAGTAGAAGTATTGGCACCCGCGTCCTTTACTCTAGACCATAATAGTCGTTATTACTAATATTACTATAATTCCATATTATTACCGTCACCGTCAGAAATAATTCCATATTATAGTCACCATCATTGTTATTATTATTATCCCTCTCGTTCGATGCTCGTGTATGCGCTAGGACTGGTGGTTCCGCCTGTACCCCGTGACGGAGCATGGAATTTGGGGCAAATTGGATGCGCCTTTTCGGAGTTTCGCCCGCTGTCAGCTTCGTGGCGTTCAAGGGAAAGACCTGGGTTCAACGTCATTGGATGATATAATAATGTTGTCGGTTCCCTTGGCTGGATGGAAAGAGTTGATGCTGTCCTTGTAAAAGAGAATCAGTTATCTCATTTTTCATTTATTTAGATCATGCACAATTCATGCTGGACTATATCTCCCGCCCTCTTTTTTTATACCATAACCAGTAGATTTCCAACTAGGTCGGTCACACAGTAGTGAAAAACTCCCGCCTTACAACAAGCCATCCACGGCAATGCTGTCATAAGGCCATTGAAACCGCGAATGAAACGGTGAACCTACCCATCCTCTTGGCTTCAACCTGATCGAAATATTCCACTTCTCCCAACAACGTACCTCACCCATTCTTACCTTGATCACGGTAGTCTTCCGGGCCAGCGTTAAGTTTGCGATAAGAGTGGACCGCGACCCTCCCCCCTCCCACGGCCGGAATGGCTGAGCCCGAGATGACACGCTCCGATACCACAGCGACTGACAGCTCAGGCCACTCTAGCAACTCTATGCATGACGTCCAGCCGTCACCTCCAAATGCTACACCATCTGCCAGCCCCCCAGGCACCTCGGACCATGCATCACGTCAGCCCGGACCTGGAACTTCCTCTGGCAGAAGGAGAAAGGTTCCTGATTCAGTCACTCCCAACGCCTGTACCAACTGCAAGAAGGCGAGAGCCAAAGTAGGTTCTTCTTCCCCCTCTTCTCCTGTGCGATGCAAAGTTGCATACTGAGCTATCGGCCATAGTGCGACGGAGTCAAGCCAGCTTGCCGGCGCTGCGTGCACCGTCATGTCCCAGACGCGTGTCATTACGAGATCCATGCCAGGACAGCGAAGGAGCAGATGATTCGAGAAATTCAACGTCTGCAGCGGAGGAACGAGTATCTGGAAGAGGAGAAGGATTCATTGGGAGAGAAGAACAGCTGGATCGAGCAAATCATATACTCACTCAAAGATGATGGGCAGCGCACCGAAGTCATTAATAGGTTGAAGCGTGGCGAATCCCACAAAAATATCGCGGATTGGCTTGGCCGACCTTTGCTTGGATCAGACGCCCAGGCTGTGTCTCCCGCAACCGAAGATCAGATAAATCAAGCCATTCACCAGTATCGTCGAAGTCTGGTCGACAATCATGATCCCCGGTACTGGACCAATGTCTCGACCGAAGCGGAATTGATTGAGCACCTGATCAAACTGTACTTTACTTGGATACATCCTGTGCATATGCTATTCAATCAGGAGCACTTCCTCGCAAGCTTCAAGGACTGCTTGGATTCCTACTGTTCTTCAGCCTTGGTCAACATCATTTGTGCCATGTCCTGCCATCTTCTTCACGATACTCGGGATGACGACGAGCAGACAAAGTCGGGTATCGATTCTCTTCGGACACAGTTCATCAAGGAGTCGCAGTCTTTGCTGAAGAATGCCGACGTTGAGAAAATGACCACCATACAGACTTACGCCATAATGTTCCTCGTCGAACTTGGATCCGGTCACGGCCTCATCGCTTCCTCACACCTAAGGTTGGCTGTGGAAAGTTTGGTTGCCAAGCAAACAGCAGAGCAGACCTCTGAAGCAGAGGAGATAACAGCATGGGGGATCTTGACTTTGCAAACGTACGTTTCCAGTCCCAATAAATGTGTTCTAAAATGCCAGGCTCATGAAAGCAGCATATGGTCAGGTCTGATTTATCAAAAACCCTCGGCTCCCATCTCCACACATGCCAACCCTTTTATGAACATGGATGTAGGTCAAGATGAAGGTAGATGGAATATGTATCGGCAACCTGGCGACAGCAATTCGGAACTTGGGTATCAGAACACCGATGACCCACGGAGCTTTGCAACCTTGACCGCTCGTGAGCATGCAAAGCTCTATCGCATCCTCCACCAGTGTATCCTTGTCTACTGCGGCGCTCGGGGTAAGGTATCTGCGGATTCCCTGTTAGATATTTTCCAGCGGTATATTGCGTGGAAAGATGGACTACCCCCAGAGCTTCAAAGCGTCGAGGGCAGACCTCTTCCCCATATTCTTTTCTTACAGTGAGTGTCTCCCGGGGTCTATTCATTCCTAATATGGCTCACACCGTATTTTGTGCAGCATTCAATACCATGTTGCCATCGTTCAGCTGCTCCAACCGCTCCTCCATCTTGATCACTTCTATCAGGAGTCATACAAACAACTAGTATGGATTGTCGTCAACCATGCCAAAATAGGTATGGAACTCTTGACCCAATATAAAAGGATTTATACCAATTTCTACCTTTCGCCAATTCAACTTTTTTGTCTGGTCAGCCTAGCTGATGCGCTGTTACGGTTCGACGGTCATGATGATACCACTCCAAAAACGGTCGAATTCTGTCTCACCTCCCTGGAAGAAGCTAAAGTTGGCTACCCGATCGCGGGGCCTTTGCAGAGAATGTTCCGTCTCTCCCTCACTGAATATAGAATCCCCGTGTCCGACGAGCTCGAAAGGATGATTGGAGCATCAGCACGCATTGGGCCCGAGGAGCTGCTGGATGCGTGCACAAGGCCGACGTACAAAGCGCCAATGGCGCAAATCATGCCCAACATGGAGCCAAACGTAGGACAAGCTTTCATGGATGCGTGGCAGCATATGGAACTGCCGCTTGGAGAAAACTCGGGTTCTGGATCAAATGGAAAAGGGAAGAGGGTGGAGATTGGCTCTCTGTTGAACATCTGATGGAGTAGGATTACGACTTTATGCCTGCATAGCTAAGCGAGCGTGCTTGGAGGGCGGCGACATTGCTGATTGTGCGAAGGAGGGCAGGAGCTTGGTATTGACAAGACTCCGAGGTGAAAGTATGGCCTTGTTCCCTTTGCTTCTCTTGTTATAGATGCATGAAGCTCATGCTATAGATACCTAATCGACTCGATCTGCATCACCATATCAGTCAGTTTTCAAGAGTACACTAGCTTGAGCCTGATTTACTATAGCTTATTAAAAAAAATATGAATGTTTTACATTTTGTCCTTATTGATTATCTTTATGTACCTTCATCTCCAGGTTCTGAGATGATGTTAGCGATTCGAGATAGATGGTGCATTGGGGGATGGGTTGCTGGTATGCAAGTGCTCGTAGAGGCTGGAAGAGCAGCTAAGCGAAGATTTCGTAATACTTCAAATCTCCATAACCTTGGAAGAATGCTGTTTCACGTGAAGTTCCTGCCAAAGGGATTCATAAGTCCATCCAGAACATGGCAATAAAACTGGTGTGACTTTAAAATTCAGGATCGTGATGGGTGGAAAGATATGCAAACCCCATAGGTCGAGATCTTGTGAGTCAACATTCGCATTTGCTTCTGTGTATCAATATTACGGGATATTGCCACTTGCCACGGCCAAAAAAAAAAAAAAAAAAACACGCCGGCTC
Source organism: Xanthoparmelia taractica (assembly GCA_033085395.1). Lineage (NCBI taxonomy): Eukaryota > Fungi > Ascomycota > Lecanoromycetes > Lecanorales > Parmeliaceae > Xanthoparmelia > Xanthoparmelia taractica. The sequence continues at coordinate 33,265 of JANQBS010000195.1, forward strand.
TTGAGAAGCCTACGATTATGATCAAAGTCTAAGGTCAACGCACCCATAGCCATTAAGCAACCGAGTGTTCTGTGCTGCAAATAGCATAGCATCAGATAGTAAAGCATCAACAGCAGATGAGCAAAGTTCATGCATCACGGTCTGCCAAAGCCCTCCCATACAAGTATGTTCCTTCACCCATCCAGCATGTCTGGCCATTTAACGAGTCCCCTACAACCTCTTCATTAACACTTTCCGCCAATCAGAAGCCCTCGTGCAAACCCTGCGTCGCCTCTCCTACCCTCACCACCCCGTCGTATAGGCATCTATGTAGCCAGTGGTATAGCCGCATACGCCATTACATCATATGGCTTCTACTTCTACTTTTCCCTTTTGTCAGAACCCGATCACCCACTCCCGCCCCAGGACGCAGACGTTGCAGATCGCTACCAGAAGACCGCCAAACACTTCGACGCTGATGTCTCCTCCACGGAAAATATCTGGGGCATTAACCGTCTTCGACGTAGCCTCGCTGAACAAGCCAATGGCCACGTGCTGGAGGTGAGTGTGGGCACGGGCAGGAACGCGCTGTATTATGACCTGGAGAAGGTGAAGAGTCTGGCTTTTGTCGATCGGAGTGGAGCTATGTTGGAGATTGCGAGGAAGAAGTGGAACACTCTCCATCCCGACTATGAGCATTGTTCTTTCCATACTCAGTCAGCCACGGACCCGCTGCCTACTTCTGCCATCCCGGAGACAGGTTTCACGACGATTGTGCAGACCATGGGCATTTGCTCTACACCTAAACCTGCTGCTACGCTGGCCCATTTAGCGAGTTTGGCCGATCAAAAAGATGGGAAGATTCTGCTGTTGGAGCATGGAAGGAGTTATTATGATTGGATGAATTGGATACTGGATAAGTCTGCCGCTAGGCATGCGGATAGGCATGGGTGCTGGTATAACAGAGATGTGGGGAGAGTACTGGAGGAGAGCGGGTTAGAGATCGAAAAGGTGGAGAGGAGTCAGCTCGGGACGTTGTGGTATGTGGAGGCAAGGCCAGGTGGAAGAAGTGGAGGAGAGCCGGTAGAAGGGAAAAAGGAGTCAAACGAGGAGACGGACAAGAAGGGAGCGCAATGAAGATGCTTTCGAAGCAGGAGTTGAGAGGACTCTGGTCCCGTTTAAGAGGACGATGCTCGATGCGAAACGTTTTGCAGCCATTTAGACATATCTCTTACGCGAGGTGTTTTTGGACTCTGCAAAATCTGTTGCTCAGCATCTCTGGATAGGTCTACAAGTTCGAGATGCTTGCGCTCAACAGGGCTGAACGCACGGGGATCTTGCAATATCTACCACATAGTCAAGGCTGTTGTTCTCTGAACCACCATGCAAGACATACATGCCGGGAAAAACAGCGAATGCTGCAGCAGAACGCCGTGGAGCCGAGCATACAGAGGCTGCTACAAGTTGGTCAAGCTCACATGGTCCGATACCGTAAGCGGTTGTCCTGCGGTAGTCAATCAGATTTCTAGAGAGTGTAACTACATGGGCTTTAGAGTCGGCTTCGCTCGTTGCCAAAGACGATATTGACGGTCTGCGTAGAAGCCGATTACATTGGATGAGCAAGAGGCCTCGACCATGGCCTTCGCACTCGAGAACTCAACACGAGACTTTAGGACAACCTCTACTTCAGCAGTGTGGCGTCTAAAGTAGACTTTTACGTGTACGACATCAAGGTGCAGTACCTCTAATCTCAAGGACCATACGCTACTCTCGGGTACTCTTTGGAGTCACCGGTTGCTTTTCTCGGTGCTTTGGACGCACCGCCCCATATGCAGTCCCTTAGCGCGCAGCTTGACCGGACAGATATCCGCTCGACTTCGCCTGCTTCCTTGACCTTGAAAGCGAGAAATACTCGGCCAGTAAAAGACAATCCAATATCTCTCTTACGACATTTCACATTGCAATACTATGTGTATGTCATCACCCAAAGCCGCCAAATACGATCACTGTTCCCTGCGCCAACCAAATATCATGAGTCTTGACGCCTCCTCCGAGTCATACCTTTATTCTCTTACAGCTGAAAACCAGATTGTGCGCAAGCTAGGCTCGGCCCACGCTTGGCTCCTTTCATCCTTTAGTTCTTCGCTTTCATACAGTCCTGCTTCGACACGCCACTTCGATTCAGTCCGTACACCAACCTGATCCCAGAAGGTTTTCATACTCTCAACATTGTGCCGGTAGACGCGACCCCCCATGCCTGGCATGGAGTAACTTCCAGCCTTTAAACTTCCCATCTGCCGGCCCCCGACCATTGACCCTGTCTTGTTTTTCGTGAAAGAAACCAGTCGTATAGCAGCAAGCAACATGTCGTCCCAATCCCAGAAGTGGAGGAGCGATGATGCAAAAACAATGTCCATATTTTCAAACATTATATCCAATTCGTCACTCCCTGCGGTCCCCGGTGCCGCCAACAAATCTCCGGACACGAATTTAGCATGTAATCTATCTCTGTCTTGAAATAGGTCATAGCCCATTTCTATGAATCTTTGCTCAAGATCAAGTCCATACATCTGGGACGACGAAACGCCAGCTTGGACCAAGTAGCGGATTTCCTGACCAAAACAACAACCGGCATCGAGAAAGGTATCGCCAGAGCGAAGTCTTTCAAGCAACACTGGATATATTGGAAGTTGAGGGAGCCTCGGGGTAAGGAATCGGAATCGGCTGACACAGCCATAAGGAAATAAGGCAGACGCTTTGTCACGCTTGAGAGATGAGTGAGTTGAACATTCATCTCTGGAAGGGGGGGAGGTTGGGGTTAATAGTGGCAGCTGTTGCGGAAATACAATACTGAAGGAGTGATGTTTACCACGCCAGTCACATGCCTCGTGACTTCGTCCGGAGCAATATTACTATACTCCTCAAGAAGCTTTCTGCCTTCTGAGGGTATTGTTATGACACCCGGCCCAGAATACTCCAATTCTTGAGTGCCGTTTGCTGGTGCTTGTGCCGTTGAGTTGCCATGCCGTCTATCTTCGTTGCTTTGAGCAGCCATCGTGTTCATAACATATGACTAAGTAGATTTTTCGCAAACGTGTTGGTAGCAAAGGCACTTGTTCTCTTATGCCCAGGCCCTTCCAAATCTGCGTGTCTGTGTAGGAAAGTCCGGTCCTCCGCTGAAGTGGGCCAAATCCTTGAACAATCTTCAGCTTCACCGAGTGTGAGATTTTAGTGATGATCGAGGGAATCTATCAGGTTACGTTACAGTGTATCATATAGTAGCTTCGTAGGCTCTCCGATTTAAACCACTCGAGAAGTGAGATCTATGCAACGTTTGAGCCCACAAGTCAAACACGCTTCTTTCGGGCATCGTCTTGGCGGGGCACTACCCGAGGCGGTGGTCTGCAAGCGTAAAGAGCTGTCTATAAAGATGCCCAATTTCTAAAGCATGATCAACGAACATCTACTGCCTCCTCACCATGTTCTCCCGTGAATCACAGAGTCCCGTCCGACGCTCCAGAAGCCCCCAAACCCGCCGCCATCACGAGCGCTCGCGATCTCCCAGATCCCATCGTCACCACCACCACGTCTCCCACAAGCACAAACGCCCGAAGCCGCCTTCTGCGCCGGCGCACCTCCCGTTGAACGCTTCGAAGCTGCACAAACACGACTTTGAAGCCCTCAAGCCCATGTTCGAGCTGTACCTGGACATACAGAAGCAGAAAGTGCTGGATGAATTACCGCATGACGAGGTGAAGGGCCGGTGGAAGAGCTTTGTTGGCAAATGGTGTGTTTTGCACCTATTTACTCATGACCCATGGATGCTACCAGGATTGGGAGATACAAGGGGCTGACATTTGTGAGGAATCGTGGAGAGTTGGCGGAGGGGTGGTATGATCCAGCGACTCTTCAGAAGGCACAAGCGTCTGCTATGGAGAACGCTGCCGATGCCGAAATCCGGAGCCGGCGGCGAGACTCACCGATCTATGGGTCTCCGAGGGGGGCAGAAGATAGTAGTGATGAAGATGTTGTTGGCCCCGCGATGCCTGGCGGCGAAGTCAGGGTCTACAAGGGTGATAAGAGAGCTGGGCCTGCAGTACCCAATCTACAAGATCTAGAGCTAAAAAGAGGTACGGCTTTTGGGGACCTGGTCTACTGAAATCAAAACACTGACAGTTTCGGCTTCTATCTAGAGCTCGAGCAAGAAGACTCTCTCGCCCACCGCCAAGATCTCCGCGCGCATCGTCAATTCGACCGCAAACAGCAAAAAGAACGCCTCGATGAACTTGTCCCCCGCGCCGAAGCCGGAAGCAAAGACCGCATGTTGGAGAAGAAGCGCGAGAAAGCAGACTCGAATCGTGCTTTCGCTTCCGCTAAGACTGAAGCCGGAGGCGTGGAAGAAGTGCCCGAGTCGGATTTATTGGGGGATGACGATGGGGGTGTCGAGGGGTTTAGGAAGCAGAAGAGGGAGATGGATAGGAAGAAGAATGAGAGGGAGGTGCGGAGGGAGGAGATTTTGAGGGCTAGGATGGAGGAGTTGGAGGAGAGGAGGAGGGAGTATCAGGCTAAGGAGGAGAGGACGATGAGTGGGCTTGTCGCGTTGGCCAAGGCGAGATTTGGATGAGAGATTTGGATGAGAGGGCTTTAGGGTGGGGAACGCATCAGGCTGCAAACCCCCATCCTTTTTCAGGAGTGGAGGGTTACCCATCGTGAATGCACAATCTTCACAGCTCCATCAGATACGTCTAGGAGTATGGTTCTGGACCACCATGACAACTCACATGGCTGAAGATGCTTGCGTCAGGGTGGTCTCAAGGCTGTGGGATGGTTGCAATGGCCTTGTCCTTCCGCTACGCGACACTCCAGCCTTTGACCTCTTGCTGTGGCCGGACCACATCGGTCGTCCTCCTGGGCTTCAAAAAAAGGCAACTCTGACCAAGTCGAAGATGATTAGAGACTTATCATCAGAGTAAAACCCCTCTTTCAGATGGAAGTACCAACACCACAAAGAATCCTTCGCATGATTGAGAAGGATAAAGAGAAAAGGGGTGTGTCGCGGAAAGTATTAAGCCGAAAATTGGCTGTTAAAGCAGCATGTTTTGACACTAGCATGGAACGATTCTCGCGCGAAAGGCCGCAAACGGAGCTCATTCATTGGCTTGCCTCGCCCCCTTTTTCTTTCAGGGTCCTAATATGTCGGGTGAATCGGCAGGGATAAAAGAGGGGCTAAATTCACTTTGACAAAGCGGCAAGTGGTAGCCTGGTCCGCGAGGCATCCTGGGCGTGAGTACAAATACTTGGGATTTCCCACCCTCAAATTTAGAAAAAATTCTCGCTTAACTGGCCTCCTTTTTTTTTTTTAAGTGTTGCTGTCGTTGACGTCGTTTTCCCCCCAAACGTCAACTTCGCATAACCTCTAACCTCCAACCTCCACCACCTCCATCTCCACCACCATCGACAACATCATATTAGATAGAAGATACCCATTCCGCAGTTTCTAATTTAATACACTTGAAAGGCACCTCTCACGTGCTCTTTCCCCCACTCTCATACGAGACCTTTGCCCCTCCTTCCGATCTGAATTAGCGACTTTCAAAACCTCACCTCTGACATCAATCCACTTCCACCTTCTCAGTCACATCTACCTCGACCAATCGGCAGACCGTCATCACTCAGCTTTGCGACTGGGTTGAGCTGAGTCATACATGCGATAGTGTTGAAGGGCAGGGATTGTTCAGTCGAGCAGCGGCTGTAGGGGAGACATTTGCTTGTTCATCTCCCACATACGGTACGAATCCTCACAAGTCACCCTCAACTCGGTCGACCTGGGAACCTTCTTCCACCGTCGCATAATCCTTCCCTATTCCCGGTTCGGACCTTGGTCTAGGATCTTCTCCATCTACCTCTTCGAGGGAAATCCTTCTTTCTGACCTTGCGCGAAACAGACTGCCGACTCTGCGACACTCGCTTGTCAACCGACCTTGCTTTCCGATACCACCTCACTACAGATCAACTCGATCGCAAGAATGGAAACCCTCACTACACACCCGTCCACAGCACAGCAAGCTACGGCCTTTACCTCGCCTGCCTCCTTGTCCTTCCCAGGTGGAGCTGGAGAGCTGACGCCACCCTCTGAAAAAGATGGTATCCCCCAGGCGAACGGCGCGAGCGGTGCGTACCAAAACGGTCAGCAGCAACAAAAGGGAGTGGATGCCTTATCCAACGGCAACGGGGTGACTCCCACAACTCCTGCTGCGACCCCTGGTGCTGGACAAGGTGTTAGTGGATTAGGTAAATTCTTCGCGTTGAAACTGTGTCAAGCCCGGATGACTGACTTCGTCGCAGTACCTACCTTGCAGTGAGTATAAATCTTGTTATGCCTCTTGTTGATCTTGAGGCTTAATGGCATGTTTGAAGAAACATCGTTGCCACGGTCAATCTCGATTGCCGTCTCGATTTAAAAACTATTGCGCTGCACGCGAGGAATGCGGAGTACAATCCAAAGCGTTTCGCCGCTGTCATCATGCGTATCCGTGAGCCTAAGACTACCGCATTAATCTTCGCTTCGGGCAAGATGGTAGTTACTGGTGCTAAATCAGAGGACGGTTCGTCCTTCCAGCGTCTCATGCTTAATGTCTACTGACGCGCCTCTCTAAGATTCTCGCCTGGCGTCGCGTAAATACGCACGAATCATCCAGAAACTCGGGTTTAACGCCAAGTTCACGGACTTCAAGATCCAGAACATTGTCGGTTCTTGCGATATCAAGTTCCCCATCCGTCTCGAAGGCCTTGCGTCTCGCCATCATCATTTCAGCTCGTACGAACCCGAGCTCTTTCCTGGTCTTGTAAGTCCCCTGAATAGGTGTTCATGTGTCATTGTTCCTCCCATTTAATGCGCCAGTGCTTACTCTGTGTCTTTACAGATCTATCGTATGATTAAGCCCAAGATTGTGCTTCTCATATTCGTCAGCGGCAAGATCGTCTTGACTGGTGCAAAAGTCCGCGAAGAGATTTACCAGGCTTTCGAGATGATCTACCCGGTGCTGAACGGTATGCAATGAACCCTATCCCACCTGTCATCCAAGCTGACACAGCCAGACTTTCGCAAGGTCTAATCCAATTGTGCCTTGGGAACACCCACCGTCGCGGATGAACCCTCTGTCCTACAGCCCCCCCCTTTACAACCCACATTCGCCTGTACAATACACCCTATTGCATTTCCTTTACGGCTCGGCTTCACGACCGTTCACTTCAACACCGACAGTTGCATGCATGAGCTTGCCGCAAACTTGCTTCTTGCTGCACTGCTCTATACAACCCTCTTGATCACCACAAATGCATACAAGAAAGGAGTTCGGTCATGAAACCCCGGCGGGTCTTTAATCAGCGAGCGTTGCATTTTTACCCCAACATACATTATTAGAAAGTCGCACGGCGGTTCTGTGCGCTGGTCGGTGGATACCGTCGGAGTGCGATCTGCGGGAAAAAGCAGACGTACTGTTTTCCAGTTGCTCACAGTGAGAGCGAGATACCAGATTGAGATGCATAAGGAGGTATAAAAGGAAGGGATGATCTTTTGATCATGCGTGCTAGGGACTCTTGTTATTACGAGTCGGTTTGCACGGTGCTTGCCAGGTTCAATGTCTAGCTTCGGCAGGCAGTCTATGATCTAGGTGCACTGATGATGAGATACAAAATTTTGATAGTATGGAATACAAGATCTATTCCACCAGTTGATTGTGCACATCTCATATCATAATGTCCATCTACGCATTAGTGACCTTCCATTCTCTCCACTTCTATCCTCTCATGATCCCTCATATGGCAAACTTTATGACCCTAACCTCCGCTTCCTTTTACTTTCCTCTCATCTACCTCCCTCCAATACTTCCTGTACCCATAGCATGGCCACCCCTTCTCCCTCCCCCTCTATACCCGATCCCATAGACTCAATCCTCATCATAGGCGCAGGCGTTTTTGGCCGTCCGTACATATCCCTTTTCTATCTTTCTATCTCACAATCTATCTCCCACGTACTCGTTCGTACCTCATGCTTTTTTTTTCCGCTCCCTCGCTAACCCGTCTGTCTGTCTGTCTTATATATAGTATCAACCACGCTCTCCCTCCTTACCGCCCCGGCGTACGCGAATACGAAGATTACGCTCCTGGATCCGTATCTGCCTGATACACTTGAGGATGATACGGCTTCCCCTTCCCTAAACCCACCGTCTCAGAACCAGAACCAGATCCACCTCCAAAACCCCCACGCCGCCTCCATCGACTCCTCCCGCATCATCCGCCCCGATTACGCCTCCCCCCCCTACGCCAAACTCGCAGCACAAGCCCAACAGGCATGGAGGAGCGGATACGGCGGCGGCGGCGGCGAAGAAGGCGTGTACAGGGAAAGCGGCATCATCCTATCCGCCGAGAAAGGCGGTAGCGCGTACGTGGAACGCGCGTATAGGAATGCGAGGGGGCTTGGGTATCGGGTTCAAAGTCTTAGGGATAAGGAGGAGGTGGGAAGGGCGTTGGGGACGGGGGGGGAGGGCGGGGAGAGTGGGTATGTGAATTTTGGGGGTGGGTGGGCTGATGCGGGTAGGGCGATGGGGGGTGCTTTGGGGATGGTGGTGGAGGGGGGGAGGGGGAGGAATAGGGAGGGGATGGGGAAGGGGAAGGTGGTGTTGAGGAGGGGGAAGGTGGGGAGGTTGATTTTTACGAGTGGTGGTGGGGATGATGGTGGGAGGAGGGGGGAGAGGAGGAGGAGGAGGAGGGTCCTGGGCGCTATGCTGGAGGATGGGTCCGAGATACGTGCTCAGCTTACTGTTGTCGCTGCGGGCGCGTGGAGCGGTGCACTGGTGGATCTGAGGGGCAGAGCGGAAGCGAGGGGGCAGGTGCTGAGTTATATCCCCATTACTCATAAGGAGAAGGAGAGTTTGAAGAATATGCCCGTCATTTTGAATCTCAGCACGGGCATGTTTGCGATTCCGCCGAATGAAAATAATGCCGCCTCATCACTGCCTGCTACTCGGGCGAGGGAGAGGAGGACGACAACGGGAGGTTGGGTGCTCAAGGTTGCGCGGCATGGGTTTGGGTATGCGAATCCGACGACGGTGGCGCAGGAGGGGGAAGATATTGTTGTTAGCTTTCCTGCGAGGACGTTTTCGCCTATACCGGTTGAAGGGGAGCAAGCATGTCGGGCCTTCCTGCAAAAGACGATCCCCTGGCTCGGTGACCGCTCCTTTAGCGGCACGAGGATCTGCTGGTATACGGATACGCCGAGTGGGAATTTCCTTATCGACTACCATCCAGGATACGAGGGCCTGTTCCTTGCTACGGGCGGTAGCGGGCACGGATTCAAGTTCCTACCTGTGTTGGGGGATAAGATTGTTGCGGCGATGGAGGGGCGATTGGAGGAGGAGTTGGCGGGGCTGTGGAGGTGGCCTGGGGAGGGGGTGCTACCGTTTAGGGGGTGCGAGGATGGGAGTCGCATGGGGGATAGAGATATGGTGTTGGAGGAGGAATGGGCCAAGGGGGAGAGGGTGAGGAGTATGCTTTGATTTGATGTGATGTGATGGCGTGGCCTTGAGGGGCCGGACTATATTGAGATTGCTGAACATGTATAGATATTGTTCTTTCTGATCTCCGTTGGTTGCGTATCGCGTCTTCGGTCCCCGCCAGCTTCAACTTTTCGCAGTCGTATTTGATCCTACGTATTGTCGGCCTGTCGTGCGATCAATGTCGTGGAGTGTCATCGCTCGAGACAATGGGCCCTGGCCGCCTAGGCTACTGCGCAGCGTCGGAACGTCGATTTCTTGTGACTTTGCTGATTTGTGACTAATATCCCTTGTCCGGCAGTCGTGTCCCATCCATCCGTTTCCCCCCCTCCTCCCACACCCCCTTCTGGAAGCATCGAGAGGATCCATCCTGGCTGCGTCGACATCTGCTCTGCCGTGTTCTCCTAATGGGCGGGCTTGTTGTGCTGCTGGATAGGGGAGGGCCATGGTTGCGGCTCGTCGGATGGAGCGTAGGGATATGAAAGGAAGATCCTCCAGGGTGATGATGATGCGTTGATAGCAGTTGCACAACGGAGCTTTCGGACATCAGATTGGTGGTGTTGACGTGGTCCCTAGCTGAATACCCATTCTCGTGTCGTGTTCAGGGATTGGGCTTGAGAGGACCAAGCGGACTGTTCTTGAAGACCTTGACGGTGCTCAACATCATGGCCACCAATGCAGTGGTTATTATAACTGATTGAGCAACATCATGGCTTGTGGGAGAGCGACGAACTAGTATGTCATGGACAGACACATCACCAGATCTGAGTCTGCTGAATGTCTGCCAGAAGATATAGTACGCGGAGCAGGAGAGTGACTATCCACTCATCAAGTCAAGTCATAATTGTTGCTGATGGAACGCCCGCGTAAAAGTATAAGAAGTATCTTACTTGATGCCGCCCCGGCCCTTGCAGATTAACGCCAAGCTTGCGCTTAGTCAGCAGAAAGATTAAAGTGAAACTCCAAGCGGCTATCTTTATGAGATCGATTGGTGTTGATATCACGACCGTATATTCTTTCCCAATTCATTCGCCAATGCATTGCTTTTTCTCGGCTCGTACCTTGTATACATTGCTATCACCTTCGACGCCATGCTACCCAATCATCCAGAAAGTCCAGGCAAGAAGAGGAAGCAGCCCATTAATGGCATGAAACGCGATCAGCCTTTGTTTGCGCAACGCAGACCCAATCGTTCAATGCAGCAGGCGCCCGACTTCCTCACCGACAGCCTCAGCACTTCATACATCCCTAGTCCTAGTCCGCCCAAGAGTCCAACACGTCAAGATGTGCGCGCAAGGCCTAGACAGACGCTGGCTTACTCCAGCTCTTTAGCAGCTGCATTCAAGGCTACACCAAAAGCCAACGACGAGAACAGGCCGCCCTCATCCTCTTCTTCTGACCATCAACGCTTTTCGCGGTCACTGAAGCCGCGTCCAGCGCAGAGCATACCAAATTCAAAATCGCCCAGCAAGCCAGCGCGAAGCCCTGTACGCGCACGAACGCCTAGTCCTCTACGAGGACGAGCAAGATCAGTTACCTCACCCGCTGCTTCTGAGTCGTCTCCACCTCGTGGGTACGCTGAGGCCTACCAGCGCATCGTTGAAGAGGAGAATCTGGCGCAAGAAGAGTCAGTAGAGGACATGGAGGACATCACTGGATATGACTTCAATGAGCAAGATAGATCCCTAGACCTTGATCGTCTGGAGCTGCAGAGAATACAACACTCTGCATCACCTGTATCTTTGAGGCTTTCCCGAAAAGCTTCACCAGGAGTTGCTGTCGGAGGAGGCGCACAAGGTGAGGTTGATGACAAGGAGAACATCGGGCATAATTCAGATGGTGAATCAAGCGCATCCTACAGAGAGAACATCACGGACACATCTATTGATAGCGGTTCGTCTCAATACGCCAAAGATTTACATCGGCTGCAAGGCGCATTGAACAACGGGAAGAAGGCTTTTAGTAAAGCAAGGGTTGGAGATAGGGTCGGACTCACCATAGACAACCTGCAGCGGAAAGGAAGTAACGATTCGCTGGGAAGCGCGTTCAGCGCCGGAAGTCTGAGCAACCGAGGCTCTGACCCATCCATTAACGTGCCAAAGGCCTGGGGAAGGAAAGCAAAACCAGGGAAGGATTGGTTGAGCAGAATCAACAGCAGAAGTGGCAAGCTCACTGGTGATGTGCCAAAACGTCATTCCTCCGGAGATCAGATTATCGCAGAAAATCAGAAACGTGAATCCGTGGAACCAATTGACGAATGGATCGCAACTGCGGCTGAGGTCCCGTTACCTTCTGTGGAAGATTCTTCGCAGGCAGCCTTATTGTCTCAAGGCTCAACACCTACAACAGCAGTCCAGCGGAGTACCTCTTTGGACCGAAGACGTCAATGGGAGGTCAATGATGATGACTTTACTGGACGATCTTTGCAAGTGTCTGATAGCCCACCAATCAAGATTCGAAATGGCACCCTTGATCGCATTCGAGAGCGGGAAATAGAGAGCGTCGAGAAGAGAGCGGTGACAACAAGCAGACTCGGCGAGCTGCGCAAGGTATCATCTGCAGAGAATACGCGAAGAAAGATAGGGTTCGAAGAGGCTCAGGGGGACGACAGTGATGGTCTACATGAAGCCTCTTTACAAAAGCAGGCATCTAGCAAGTTCCCGTTACGGTCAAAGCAGTCGGATATAGACCAAGACAAAATGCCAGAGCCTCCTCCAGATGGCACGGGAGAAGCTGTTCCGGATACGCCTGTTGTGATTTATAGAGCCAATTCCAATGGCGTTGTTTCTGCAAGTGAGAAAAATGCCAGGCAGGCTGAATCAAAAACGCAGAAGTCTCGCCGACCAAGTCATGAACGGAAAGACTCCCATGATCTTCTCAAACGGCTTGCTCGAGCGACGAGTGAAAGTCCTAGTCCCGCAAAACAGTCCAACGAGCCAGGCCAATCACCAAGTCAAGAGAGCCAAGATCAAGTCCAGCAGACACCGCAGAACCCCAGACCTGCTAGCAATCTCAAGACGCCGGTGATAACAGGCGCGTGGGTGGATCAGACTATGGAGGACACGCCACAGGTTTCGAGGGGAAATGTCAATTTGAAAACGCCACTGGTAACCGGTGCTTGGATCGACACGCCTCTACCTACTGGCGGGCGAGGACCTCCAATGCCAACACCGTCTGACGCACAGGACGAGAAAGACTTGGGCAACGGCAAAGTCGGTGCCGCAGAATTGATACACAGGCTCAGTCCCAATACCATATCTGGCCGCCCAACCCTCCAGAATCAGGTACCTTTCACGTATTCGGGACCGCCCTTGCCTAAGTCCGCATTACAAGAGATCATCAATGACGCCCGTGCTCCGAAACAAGAAAAACAACGCAAGACAGACTCTCCAGACTCCGACTCCGAAGAAGATCCCACCCTCCACCTCGGCGACTCCACCATCCAATCTCTTGAAGAACTAATCGCCAACGACGAAGACTTCTCCACCCTTCTCGCCCCCACACCACCATCCCCCGAACCATCCCCTTCCTCCCAAACCCTCACCACAACATCCAACCCCTCCCCTCCCTCCGACCTCCAATCCTACACCCACCTCCTCTCCCGCCTCACAAACCTCGCCCCCTCCCTCCGCGCCTCCAAGAACCAACTCGCCTCCCTCGAACGAACCATCTCCGCCTCCTCCCCATCCACCCACCAACCCCCAACCGACCGCCCCCCCACCACCCAACCTGAATGCACCGAAGCAGGCGAATTCCACGACTTCATCTGGCCCTGCCAGCGCTGCGGCTGCCCCGGCCGCATGGATCCCCCAGACCTCGCACCCCTCCTCCACCTCCGCGACCACATCGCCGCCACCCTCACCCTCACCCTCCCCGTCCCCCGCCTCTTCCGCTACCGCTCCCGCCACGACCGCCTGCCCCGTCTCACATGGCTCGGCCTCATCACCCTCCTCGCCTGGGCCCTCTACTGCGCTGAGATGTGGGCTCGAGCACGCTACTGCCATCCACTTTACGCGTCTTCGATGGTGGGCTACGGCGTCGATATTCATGCGCCGCGTCCGCCTTTTGTGCTAGCGAAGGTGCTGTATAGGAATACGGCGGTTGGGACGATCGTGGCGCCGTTTTATTATCTCGTGAGGATGGTTGTTAGATTGGGCGCGGGGCTTGTGGGTTATTTTGTTGGGTTTGCGGCGGGTGAGGGAGGGGGAGGGCGGACAGGTGAGAGCGTCTTGAGAGCTGGGGAGTTGGGGGGGGATTTGCGGATGGTGGATGATGAGTTGTTGTGAGTTGAGTGAGTGAGTGGGTGGGTTGTTGTTTGTGAAGCTTTGGCTGGGGAGGAAGGATGATGGTATATATGTGGGCGGGAGGGGCTGGGAATCGAATTGGATATTCTATCTGGTTTGAGAATACATACGAATAACGGAAACAACGAATAACAAGTTATACGCTCGATGTCGGTATATTGTCAGCTCACTTTCTGCCTCTCTCTCTGTCTCTCTCTCGTAAATACTAGGACATACTTCCTAAAATCAGGTATCTCGGTGCTGGTTAGATGGATATATATGATTAGGTAGGTAGGTAAGGTAAGGTAAGGTATTCACCCAACCTTCTTCTATACACCAGTATCCTACAACCAAACCAGTAGCGGCTGTTTTCCTTACCCCTTCAGCTACCAAAAACACCACCCTCTATAACAGACCTACCTCCTGCAAGCTATGCATTCGAACCAAATCCACCGTCATGATTCATCAGAAGCCGCTTCCTCCCTTTTTGTTATTATAGATACGCCAAAAGAGGCATGACCGCCCTTTATTTACAATACAGCCGGGTTTTGATTTCTACATGGCTAAAGCTCAAGCTGGAGCCTCACCTCACCTCCCTCGTCCCCTGTAAGCCTCATACCCCGTCTCCTCGCCCTGGGGCACACCCACATAACCGCTACCGCCGGTCCGCCACCTATCCAAGCCGTACTGTTGTTCGTTTTCCGAAGTCCCAACGGGTTGCGCGCCGGACAAGAGATTGCGCTCGCTTTCGTTGGCATTGTTGTAGAAATTACCTCTCCCGCCACTCGAGTGACGGGAGTGGTCTCGGTAGGCTGGATGCATCTGTTGGAGTTCCTGCGGACTGTGCCTGCCATAACCACCCTCGAGACCTGGACTCGACGCTCGAGAGCTTGACGGGGAGCCGCCGTCCCTTCCCATGAACGATCTAGGCGTGCTGCTACGTTCTGATACAAGATCCTGAGGACGTCCGTAAAGTTCTCCATCGCCACCGTGCTCTCCTGAGAAGTCTGTCCTGTCTTTGAAGTATCCGAAATCGAGATGAGACTCGGGGACCACTTCGAACATGTTTTTCTGCTTCTGCTGCTCAGGCGCAAATCTTGCGCTTTTGCCGGGGACATCTCTGGACATGGGATCCATAGCGATATCTGAGTAGCCTATGGGCGCTGACATGTTGTTCTCGGGATTAAGGCGGCCGCGGTAAACCTGCCCGATGACGTGTTGAGCTTTGGCGTGGACCATGGGTGTTATGAGTTTCGAGTATAGAGCTGGGTGGCCAAACTTGGTACCGACACGATCGTTCTTGCGGGTTTTATGCCCTGCGTCTGTGAGATGTTCGGGATCTTTGAGCGTAGCTCGAGTGTAGAATTCATTCTGGTCGTCAAAAGTGGAGGCGCAGTAGAATTTGAACCCGATGAGCAGGAGCGGAAGCGGCGCCATCAAGCCGACCATGACCCATGTGCCTGCAGATTTGAGGACGAGAGCGATGATGAAATCGGCGAATATGATTGCAAAAAGGAGGCGGTTGAAGAGTATTCGCCAGAACTGTCCGCCGGATTCCGTTTTCGTGATCAAAACGTAGAGGAGTAGATATTTTTTGAGCCAGTAGTCCACGGCGAAATAGAAAGCAGTGACCGGGATAACTAGAGGTTGGACGGTGACAAAGCAAAGAGCAACGGTAGCGTAGAAGAGGAAATAGTTATAGAAGACAGCATAGTCCATAGGGGGTGGGGCTGTCCATTCAATGGTTTGTCGAGGTGTGGGGCTCATGAACGTTCTGTTGAACCAACCCCATGTTAGGTTGAGTATCTGTGCGAGGTCTGCGGCAGCACCCAGATTGCGTTGCAGAAGCCAGGTCAACCAGAATGGCGACACTTCGCACAGACCGTACACCAGATGGAACAATATCTCGCCCTTTTTGATTGCATCCCAGACGCCCAGATGTTGGTTGTTGACAACAGTTTTAACGAACGTAAATATGACGGAGAATGTGGAGAAGACGATCAGGTGGTTGAAGACGAAAAAGGCATATAGTTTAGTAGCAACATGACGCTCTCGAGAGGTTTTTGTGGTGTCACCAGCGTGAACTGACAGCCTTCTGAAAATGATGGGCAGTATGAGATACACCAGAGAGGTCAACGCTGGAGAAGCGATACCTTGCACGATGGACCAGATCGTTTTGTGATGTTCGAACTCCTTTTTGAACCCCCCCCAAATGTTTGCAAGATTGGTCAAATTTGACAGGAAGATAGCAATGAGCGCGTTGGGAGCAATCCATATGAAGGTGAGAATAACAATCCAGAAGTTGTTAATAAATCGCTTCCAATTTCTGTCCTTTTTCGATAGAGGTAGATTCTTCCAGATGAGATCGTTGGGCCTTGGGGCCATTTTGATCGTCGTCCCTTGAAGATGCTTCTTTTTTGCTGCATATGCCACTGTATGCGCGTCCTCAATCCTCTCATAGCTGGCAAAGCCGAAAGGCATAGGATTACGCTTGTCGATTGATTCTCGCACATGCTTGATTTCCATCTCTAGCTCGGCGATTCGATCAGTAAGGTAATCAATAGCATCCACTTTCTGACCACCATTATTTTCACGGTATTTTTTTGATGGCGTTATTGTAGGGCGGTTGGCAGGAAGGTTGTCCGGATTCTTCAGATACTTCGCCAAAACAACCTCCAGCTCTTTCACTACCTTGTCGTGTTCTTCAATCAACTCTGGAAGTTCTTTTACGTTGCGGGCTATTGCTGCTCGAGGTAAACCACTTGTCTGTTCCACCTCATCTGTCAAGCGTAAAATACCTTCGTCAGTCCTCGAAGCTGGAGGTATATCCGTAACCATCAGTGTTCGCGAATGCAACGCTGTTAGATACTCAGCGCTCTCAAAATATTGCCTTCTCATCCGTGTGACTGCCGCATAATTTCGCCACAGAAAGAAAGCGACGACGATGTTGACAGCCCAGGCACAGATGACATGTACCCATAAAGCTCCCCTGGTGACATTGTAAGGAGTACTGAGGGTCAAGAACCCATGACTGACTACCGGAGCTTTATTCTTCTTGCTACTGATGACGTTGGCTGGTAACAAGATTGCAATCGCAACTATTGTCACCAGAACAAATATATCCCTGCACATTTTCGTGAAGCGTAGAAATATCGTAGCATCAAGCCCAATCTTTTCCACCAGCTCGGTTTCCTTTATTGAGGCAACCGGCCAGAACCAGGCAAACATGCTTTTTCCAATCCGCGGGGGAGCATGCTTGTCGTCTGCATACTTCAGTTTGGGTGCATAGACGACCGAGTTATGAGGCCGCATTATGGAGAAGGCGAGGGTAATCAGAAGCATCGTGCCCACCGAGTATCCCAAAGCGGAGAAGAAGGCGATTTGGTGAACCTGACCGGTACAGTAAGTATTGATCGGTTTAAAACAGGACATATAAAAGCTTACAGAGTTCGAGTAAGGGTCTGCAACCAAACACAGGAGCTGATCAGCTCCCTTTTGTTGGGCGCAATCTGTGGGGTCTGACACTGTTGTTGGATCTGACATTGCTGCGGCGAGGAGATTGGACTATTTCAGACTCATTTGATATCGAAGGAAGTTGCAGAAGTAAGTCAGACACGAAGACCAAGATCAATTGAAGCTCAAGCAAGACATGGAAGCTGTCAGACCGTTGGAGAGCGAATGACAACTGTCGTGCAGGCCGGTGTTTGATCTTGGCAACGGCTTGGATGCTATTGAAGTTTGATCGAGACGTGAAAAAGTAGGGTCAAAAAGAGAGTAGTTCATGCGTTCAGCGATGACATGGATTCACCAACCTATAAGTCAAAAGATTGAAGACGTTATAGGGATCGGTGTTCCTGCAGTCTCACACAATGAGAGTCAAAGACTGTTTGTTAGGAATATTTGGACGCTGAAAAAAATGCAGACCCTTTAATTGCCCCACCAAAGAAAAGCTTCGGGTATAAGTACGAAATACGGTAAGGTAAGGCATAAAATTGAATGCTGATACTGTGCTATAAATGTCTTTCCCGCCGTCCCAGTTCGATAGAGTAAAGTAAATGTATACGAAGTACGAATTGGGGTCACGCTATGCATCCTCTATCAAATTGAACATTTGCTACCATCGCACGGATAGAGTACAGTATATTCTACATGACCATCCTTGGCGCAAGACCCAGGGAATCGTCCGCGTCAGACGACCGTCCGGACTGACCAGCTTGATGCAAGTGCCTCTTCACTAAAGCATAGGCCGACTCCATCTTGTTGGAATTTGGCCTGGCTATCCCCCGACTTATTGGGGAAGCCTTGAGTCAGATGCGCACTGGGAAGAAGCGTGGTTCAGTGGATTCGAACAAATGGGCGCTCAGCCGTCCACGTTGATGGTGAATAGCTATACCTGGCTGGCCTCCTGTGCTTTTACACTCACAGTCCTGACTGCTGGCTCTCCGCCTTTGACCCGTACCTCCACTTGGAATTCGCCTAACACCTTTAGTCTATCCCCCTCGATGCCTCTCTCTTGATGCCCCAACTCATCACCTTCACCATGGATGATGGTTATGTCTTCTGCCCCTATCACAACCCTTGCTCCTTCCGTTGTTCCAGCCAGGACTGCCCTTATCGATTCTGCCATGTCTGCGGTGGACACAGAACCAAATATATAAGTCAGTTGAGGCTGGGCAGGTTTTGGCAGAGGCACAGACGCCGCCTCAAGCTCTGCAGCGGCTGAGCTGGTGGCTCTTCTCAATCGACTGGGCCGTTCTTGGATCGGGGCTTCTGGCTCTGGGGCAATAATGGGAGTCCTGTAAAATATGAGACTTGGGGGCAAGGATGTTTCTATGATTTCTGAAGCCCGCTCAGGCTGAAGTAGCTGTCAGTCTTCGTAGTGCCTCAAGAGAACGCAAGAACACGCATACCGATAGGAGCTTTGTCTGGACCTCGACCGCTCTCTCCTTCTTTGGAGCGTTCTGCTTTGGACTTTGCTCCTCCTTCGGCTTCATGCCAAATGTAAAGTCTCGCTCAGCAACTATACTCTGTGGCTTTAAGCCTTGTGCCATAGACTCGGTCATGTATGCCGCCTTTTGCCTGGGATACCAACTGTTCCGCATACGACCCGGCTCAACAGGGCAAATGGAGCCTATGATGGCCATAAGTATCAATCAACACAGGTATTGACAATTGCGATGATGGTGTGCGTTACCCTTCCGCCCAAAGCCTATGATATCCTCCAACAGCTTTACATTGATTGTAGTTGGCCGTTTCGCAGACTTCTTCTTGCCTCGCAATTGCCGGTAAAAGGGAAACCATAAGTGTGAAATATCGTCTCCCGCTATCCGATGTATACAAGATGAGCATAACGTAGATCTGGCGAAAGCAAGTGCAGCCATTGATTCAGCTTTACAAGGAATGACCAAAAAGTTCTGGCTCCGCTGGGCCTTCTTCTGCAGCTAAGCTCAGCCCTACGAACATGGCGGCGTTGCGGGGAGGAATAATACCAGCAGCAGCAACTCAATTCGCGAACTTGGTGCGTTATTTGCAAGCAATGGCAGATAGACAAACAAGTGCACAGCCAGAAGCAGGCTGCAAAAATATCAAAGCAGGAACGCTCTTTGCCCTCGCCATACCAAGCCAACGTTAACAGGCAACCCCCACTTGGTTGGAGACTATTCTCGCTCCGCCTACTCTTATCCGGCCCTCTCTTTGACCGCCGGCATAACGATTTTTCAGGTGCCGCATGTTCATCACTCCCAAAAGACTTGTCTTTAGCAAGAAGTCTCTGGTCAGACTCCTCAGCAATGGCCAAGCGATAGCATACATGATGCCCGAAAGACCACTCACCGTTCTCACCTACGCTGCGAGCGCCTCACTCGCCGCAGTCGCTCTTGTCTACTTCTTCAATCCGAACTACCTCATCGATGGCGACTCATCCTCAAGCTCAGCAAACACCCGAAAGAAGGGTATTGTAGGCTTGTTCAATCCAGCTAACGACTGCTTCATCAATTCCATCCTTCAGTCCCTCGCCGGTCTTGGCGAGCTACGACTCTATCTGATACGGGAAATACATCGGAGGGAGCTGGGAGGTCCTGAAATCTACGCCGCGGTACCTCTCGTGGACAACAAAGGCAAGGAGGTGGATGGCAGGAAATTAGCTAGCTTACAGAGTGGCGAAGTCACACTGGGGTTGAAGAATATGATTGATCGTTTGAATGAGCGGCCAATCTACAAGAAGACCATTTCCGCCGCGACATTCATTAGAGTCCTAGAGAACGCGTTTGGGACAAGGATAAGCAAGTCTCAGCAAGATGCGCAGGAGCTGCTGCAGATTGTGGCAGAGAGGCTGTCAGAGGAATACCATGCGGGCCGAGAAGCTAGAAAAAGAGCGAGAACAGCACAGAGTGGCGGTGTCTCGATTATGGATTTGACGCAGACAGAAGCTTCCCCACCACAGGAGGCCCATAATCCGGATATTGAGGTTAATCGCGTTACAAGAAGTGTGCCAACGACTCAGGAGCCTATGCATGCGAACGAGTTGAATCCTCTACCAGAAGAGGAGGACGGTTTTCCACTTGAAGGTCGGACGGAGGCGCGTATAGAGTGCGAATTTTGCCATTTCGTACCTAAAGCGAGCCCAACAAGCTTCGTCATGCTCAACCTCATAGTACCCCAGAAGAGCTCGACAACACTCAACGAGTGTTTTGATGCTCATTTCAAAACGGAATTCATCGACGACTACAAGTGTGACAAGTGCCGTCTAGAACATGCTGTGGAAGCCTACTCCAAGGAACTTCAGCGCGCGAGGTCTGATGAGCGGAAGACATCGATACAGACCTCAATATCGAAGTTGCGGTCAGCATTGCAGGGGGATCCTGAGAAAGCGCCAGAAGGCGTCGAACTACCGGACACAAAGCTAGCGCCCAAACGGAGGATAGCCCGTCACATCCAAATTACTACGTTCCCCAAAGTTCTCGTTGTCCATTTATCGAGATCTGTCTTTGATCCACGCAGCAGCTCGACCAAAAACTTAGCAAAGGTGACATTTCCAGAGAAATTGCCCGTAGGCGGACTACTAAATCGAAGAAATTACAAGCTTCTAGGCATGGTTACTCACAAAGGAACTCACAATAGTGGCCACTACGAGACGTTTCGAAGACAGCATTTGTATGCTCCCTACTCAACGCCACATGTGGTCAATGCATCTGGTCCATACAGCGCAACTCCCAATCAGTCCCGGTCGACATTATCTGGTCCGCAGGTATCTGCAGATTCGCCAAACCTGTCTCAGGAGGCGAATGCTTCGGCTTCGAATCTAGATACTACGGGACGGACATCTCCTTCATCTGCCTCAGCCTCTTCAAATTCGCAGTCACCACCCTCCACACGACCGTCATCAGGATCAACGAGTGGAGCGAACGGCCACAAAGATCCAGCCGTGTCGACAGGGACGACACTGCTCCCCCAAGGAACTGAGGGGGCTAGGGACCGCCTTTCGAACCAAGAACCAAAGTCCAGACCTACTACAGCAAATACTTCTAAATCTTCGGCCATGGACGTCAGCCGATTCAAGCGCAAGAAACGACCTGTCGATCGCTGGTGGCGCATCAGCGATGACAAAGTCAAGGAATGCAAGACCAGCGACGTACTATCGATGCAGAAGGAAGTGTACATGCTTTTTTACGAGGTCGAGAAGGAAGACAGCTAAAAAGCGCTGATTATGGGATCTGGCCCAAAAAGCATCACTTTCGACACACCAAGTGCTCAAAGGAGATGCAGACGACTGTGCTATAGCTCCACCCTGGCCGTTTCTGAAATCAGCCCTAGTCGGCACCGATGAAATCAGCCCTTGAAGCCAGATTGGGCTGCCTGAGCCTCGTGCCCGCACTTACCGCTGTCGCAGAGCGGAGCAAGACATGACGAATCGCGGGCCCACGTGCGGAATGAAACCCCTGCCACCACCCCTTCCTTCCCCGTGGCTATAACTACCGCCTAGGACGTCTAAGAGACGTACTAAGACGCCAAAACCAAGATCAGGGTAACGAATCAGGACAACAAATTTGACACGCGGATTCACGCCGAGCTATCTACCTTGTATCGAGCGCAACAGAGAGAGCGCCTTGGCTGTGAAATAAAGAGGAAGTCAATCGAATCGCCCGCGCATCGGTATTTCAGTCAGTGGGAAGGTGGTTGCCGCTTGGCTTTGTTAGAAGAGCCGCGTGCTGCTACCCTATCCTTATACTATCCTATACTAAAATGTCTTTTGGCCCGGACAAGCGGGCTGAGATATGAGATTCGAGAGGCGGGCTGTATGTAGAGTAGAGTAGAGTGCCTGAGCTATCTACCTATCTATTTACAGAGAAGACAGATCTTCTGGAGAAGGACCTTACTGCTTGTTGTGCTGTGCTGGATATTCTGGATCTAGTGTGTACGAGGGATACGTGTATGATAGATATCCGTCACGGGTCTCCGGATATGATCCCAGGACTCTCCATCCCGTGCAAAAATGAATTTCTCTTGTAAGACATGCCCATCCATGCGTCAGCCAGTGGCGATTTGCATTTTCAAATCGTACATTCCAGCAAGACTTTCACAGTATTCTGATGTGAGGACATTTGCGAAAGCGTAATGGGCTTCGATGAAGGAGATAATTGCGCTCGCTGGTTATTGTGATTCGCCAGCTAGCTAGTTAAATGCTCGATGCCGATACCAAGAAAGGATACGCTTGAAGCTTTGATACGCCAGGAGAATGCAGAAGCTATGCTATGCTATGCAATGCCAGGAAAAAGATGCAGAATAAGGCAAAGTAAGGTAGGTAGGTAAATGAATGAATGAATGAATGAAATCGCAGTCCATGCCCCCAGTAAATGCCCCCAGAAAACCCCATGGAAATGAGATCGCACTCAAAAAAACGCCACCCGCTATGCATGGCAAGCAAAATATGCAAGTTTTAATAACGATAGAATAAACCGTGGATCAACCAGCTCCAAAGCTCAGGAGGGGACCAGCCCTAGCATTCACGACCCCCTCTTCGCCGCCTGTCGCTCCTTTGGCGAAAAGTGATCCTCAGGCCACACCCACCCCCTGACCCTTCTCGCTGACCTCTTCTCCCCTTCCTGCACACGCTGCATCCACGGATCCCGGCCCTCGGGGCCGGGTTTCCGCACGTGCGCCCTGGACAGCTTATCCTTGTTGCCGGGCGGCGGATACGGCGGCCCGATATCGATTTTGTACCCGCACTGGCCCTCCAACGGCACGTCGCCGGCCAGCATGTGCAGGTACCACAGCGCGAGGCAAGCCGTGAGGCCCGATTGCTCGCTCAGCGCGACGGGTTTGGAGAGCTCGAGGAAGCCGAAGAAGGGTTTGCCGTCCTCGGTGCCCATACGCACGCAGACGAGTTCGATTTCGGTGATGAGGAAGCCGTAGCGGGTGTTGCTTTCGCGCATGAGGCGGTGGAGGTGGGAGAGGCCAGCGAGGTACTGGGTTTGCTTGCTGTTTTTTTCCTTGCGCATGCTTGTGTTCCAGAGCTCGAAGGTCTTGACGAGGCCGACAACGCGGCCGCGGCCGAGGGCGTGGGTTTCGTCGTTGGCGTAGGCGGAGAGGAAGAAGGGGCCGTCTTCTTTGGTTAGTTTTGGGACCATGGTGATGTAGTGTTGGTGGCCTTGGCAGGTCTTGAGGGCTGCGTTGATTTTGGCGGCGTAGAACGTGTTGATGGCTTCTTGAAGTGAGCGCTCGTTGGAGGGCTGGAGTAAAGGTTGGCTGCCATGGGGTTTTGGGAGAGCGGCAGCTGGAACGGGAACGTTGAGGAGGCCGGAGGTTTCTTCGCTGTAGGAAAAGTCGGGAATGGCCATGATAGTGGCGTAGTTGAAGTCTTCCCAGTCTTCCAGATTCCGTATATCCCACCAGCAATGCATATGGTGGCCAAGACCTGTGGAAACCCTTTCTACTAGTGCCACTGCCGGGTTCGCTCCTGTTAGGTACTCCATAACAGTAGTTGTTGGCCCGTCGAGGCAGAGCTCAGGAGTGAGCTCACGATACCCGGTTGATGCTGGTACATATAATTCGGGTGGAGCATAATCTGGTAAAGTTGGTAGCACAGCGCTAGAGTACTGAGTCGGTTGGGTGAGATAGACGGGACGAGTGCGATAGTTTGGGTTGCCATATCGTCGGAGAGAAGCAACATCCACGGCAGGCGTGGAAGTGGATCTAACATGACCGAGAGATGCCCCAGAGTAGGATGAAGAAAAAGGCGTGGGAGAGTTGATGGCAGAGGTTTCCGCGCACCTGTCCACAGTAGAAGTATTCGAGACTGGACTAAGTATAGAGCAACATTGCGGCGGGCTGGTCGTGCTTCGCTGGAAACCTGGTCTAGATGGCTGCGGTTGGTATGGCGGATTACAATTCGTAGAGAAAGCTCTGCGATGTGTCTTGCTGGTAAAGACGTCCTGATCAAGGCCTTGATCTCGAGTGCGGATCCTTGGGAGCAGAGTGGGCCCAGATGGGATAATTATTGGAGAATCGCTTGGCGTTGTTGCTCGGCTCTTGGGTGACCCAGGCGAAGACCAAATAGAAAACTTTCCTGATGATGAGTTGCGGCTGTGACTAGAGGACGGGCGTTCGCCATGGTCAGGCGTAACAGGACGATATTGGTATGGTTTGAGCGAAGGCATGACTTTCAAATTGGTAATACTGTCGAACAGTGTTCGAGAGAGGGCGGCAGACTGCTTACGCGATGGGTGATAGTATAGGCTGGTAAGGCTCGTTCTGTGGATTATAGGAGGCCAGCTCCTGTGTCTATTCTATTATGAAGTAGTAGGAAGTAAAAAGAAAGAAAATTAAGAGATTCGTTGAGAAGGAACTGGGAAACGTTTCGTCAAAAGCTTCGTGACTCTGGAGGATGAAAGAATGATAGGACTTGGAGAGGACTCGAGAGCGATACTTATCCTCGACGAACACTCTCTCTTACACCATAGGAGATGAAACATACCGACAAGCTTCAAGACTCAATATGTTACTGTTACAGATGTGAAACGTAAGATCAATGATTTGGGCAGAACATTAGGGCAGACAACATGGTAGTCGTTGAAACATGAAATCCTTCCTGTAAGAGAGTACGATATCGCGCGTCACGCTGTCAATACGGGGCCAAGCTGGTCTCAAGATATTTCTGGAGAGTACCGCGTCTCGCGGACCCTTTTGGTAGCCCGGCCATAATCTGGTTAGGCAAAAGTAGAGGCATAATATCTGAAAGTGGAAAAGCTCAGCGCGGCGCGCTTTCTCATTTTAGTAATTTTAGATAGCCAAGCGCCGGCCAAATATAGTTAAGTCAAGTGGTGTAAAGCAGGTCTCTTGGAAGGTCGCGAAGGTCGTGATCTTTTGGTGTCAGGTTGAAGCCCGATGAAAAATGGAGGTTGGATGTAAGTTTGGCGCGTAAAATGTGTGAAGGCAAAGACACGCGTTGATTGGCCAAAGCTGCTGCAGCGCTAATCCTATTTTGTCGAAGCTCTTAGCGTCAGATGCAAGAAACGAAGAGTCATAACTCACCAGGCAGGAACGATTGGGTCTCCATCCTAACTGACTGGTACGGAGCATCAAGAACACCTGAAACCATTCCTAGAATACTGTACGTTTCAGTCTTCTCCCTGCTTCTGGTCCTGCTCCTCCTGCTTTCTTCCCAGCGCATCTAGCCCACTATAGACTTTTGCTCGGGGAAAGATGCACACACAGGACGTTTGTTCAGGAGCCGAAAGCAAGAAAGCACCGAGACGATATCTTGGTGAGCCCCATTCCATGGACATGCACCTATGGGGAAGTCATGCGCCTTGATCTGAGTATAATGCTCTTTCTTAATATTGATGCAAGAGAAAACTGTATTGATGTGAGTTTTGACCCTAGCTTTCAACGTCATCTCCTAGGCTTGTGCGTCAAAATCAGGACAGCATGTTGTATCTTGTGAGGGTGGTCGATGTGTGGCTCTGTGTTAAGTCAATGGCTTTTCTTTCTTCTTGCCCATTTTGCCCATTTTGCCCATGGTCTCTGTCACATTAGTCATCCACCACTCTCCCCAGTCCACGACTTTCTTCTCTTTACGCGCTTCCTCAGCTGCAAAGACCATAGCATGGCTTCTGATCACGTCGTCCAACGTGCATCCGATATGCAATCGTTGAGCTTCAGCCACATTCATTTCCTGCTTGCACACTGCATCGCACGCTTTTACAAATTGCTGCACAAGTCCTGCATCACCCCCACCATGCCCTCCACCAGGCTGATGAGGGTAATGCATCTGAGCATGTTCGGTAGCGAAATCATAGACCCGGATGGCCTTGCTATCGTACTCAATCTCCCCTTTGGTTCCATAGATTCGGCCTCTTCTCTCGCATTGTTTCTCGGTCGACGCCACCATATGAAACGTCGCATTCTTAGCGCCTCTTCCTTTGATATGGGACTCCATCCCTTCGCTTCCATTAGTTGGCAATGGTGTCTCCTCCCAGGTCATCGTCACTACCTGATCATCGCAGACACTGTTGTCGGCTTCCCAGACGCATCGGCCAAACCATCGCTTTCCATCGATTTCAGACCGTGATGTGCTAAGGTCGTAGTCTCTCGCTAATTCCGTTTCCAGTAATGTCATGGCAGTACCTTTTTCGCCTTGCCCCATCAAGTCTTCGATTTCAGGCGCAACAATGTTGACGGGCCATCCAGCTAAGCCTTTCGCCAAACGATCCTGTATGTAGATCTTCTTGGCACTATATAAGCACTCAGGTTCAGCCGGACAAGACAGGCAATTAGTGGCCTTCCCCGCCAAAGCAGGCTTCCTTGACCTTTTGAAATACAACAGTGAGCCCGAGGAAGATATGCTGGAGGGAAGATGGGGCGGACTATCCGACGACTCAGGCGGCGAGCATACCAACCACAGTAGTAGGTCGATGTCATGGCAAGACTTGGTAAGTAGAGAAGGACCCTTTGACTCCTTGCGCCAATTACCTCTGTTCTCTCGTCAGTCATTGTGGGCCTTACTTAGACATATTCTCACCTGACGTAGGAATGAGAAAAATGCCAATAGCCCACAGGCTCGGTGTGCTCGACGGAAAGGATGTCTCCAATAACTTCGTCTTCTAGAAGCAATTGCCGAAGTAGCATATTGTGAGGACTGTAACGTAAAACGTGGCCAATCGAAAAAATAGCTCGATCAGGCCCATCCCCTGTGGGGTTCAGAGAACGATATATTTTCAAGCAGTCCTGTAAAGTAGTTGCCAGTGGTTTCTCGCTCATGATATGCAGATGCAAAGGTGCGAGGGTAGTGATGATTTCCGCGTGCATCTCGTCCAATACACAGACGAAAACACCATCGACACCTTCAAGTACAGATTCGCCATTCTGCTTTCTGTTTCGTCTGTCTAGTTCATAGTCTAGAAATTCCTGCCAGGTCTCGAAGACATCGCCAGGCCGTGGCTCTTCTCCTTCAGAGATATATTTTCGCCAGAACGAATGCCTTTTGCTGGCTATGGGCTCTGCTATGGCACCCACGTAACCATTGATGGCGGGATCCTCAGACATAGCAGTAGCATATGCGTTGCCTCGAGAACCAGCGCCAATGACGAGGAAGCTCAATGGCCCTCTTTCTCGAATCGAGTCTGGAGGATTACTGCCATTGGAATGACCACTAGAGAGAGCCATTGGCCAATATACAAGGGGATGAGGAGCAATCAAGTCTATCGCGATGAATCTATACCATGATTATTACCGGATAAAGCTTCAATTTCTTTATCGAGGCGTGCGAGGACACGAGTAGGACGTTGCATGCGAACTTATTTCAAGCGAGGTTTTCCCGGCGGCATCCGCGCTGAGACATTACTGTATTTCTCACGCGTCGACATTTCTGCAATTCGCGGAAAATATCATGATCTCTTCCTACTTGAAGTCTAGGCTTCTACCAAAAACTCTACCGTGGCTCTCGAGTCCAGCAACACACCAAAGAATAGCTAGGATGAGTTCCAAAGATCCCTTGGTCTTCATTGATTGCGAGATGACAGGGTTGGACCCGGAGAAAGAGGCAATCATGTCAATAGCATGCTTCATCACAGATGCTCAACTGAAGCTTCAGGACGAGCAAGGCTGGGAGTCAATCATTCACCATGACAAGTCTACCCTAGATCGAATGGACGAGTGGTGCACCAATACACATGGGACTTCCGGCTTGACAGCAGCTTGCATTGCATCCGCCACAACCAAGCAACAGGCTGCGGACGGTTTACTTGAATACGTCAAGAAGTATGTCCCCGAAGGCCGTAGAGGCTTGCTAGCTGGTAACAGCGTACATTGTGACAAGGCATTCCTCAGCAAGCCTCCCTACAATAGGATTACGGACTATCTGAGCTATCGGATATTGGATGTCAGTAGTCTGAAAGAAGCAGTGAAAAGATGGGCTCCTGAGGAAGTCTTATTGGGTGCGCCGAAGAAGAGACTTCTCCATCAGGCCAGAGAGGACATTTTGGAAAGCATCGAAGAAGCCAAATACTATCGCGAGAGATGTTTCGCAAAGTGACCGCCATTTCACATTGCATATATGTGGCCGAATCAAGATGAAGATTGACAGGTTTCCTGGTGATAATTGATCCTGATTCAGATGGTGGCTTCTATCGATCTCCGTTGGCCAAAAGCTACTGCGACCAGCCGCCCCACCGCGCTTTCCCCCCCACTTCAACAATTTTCCGTCCTTTTCAGTATACATTCGACCCTCCGCCCATTGAAATCTACTTTACTTCTTACAAGCCACGAAAAGTCACTACAGCTTCACTATCCATCAGAATGAGTGTTCAAACGGTTTCGTTCAAGCCCTTTACCGACCAAAAGCCTGGAACGTAAGTCATCTCTCACGACAAAATAGACACACTCTCTAAAGCTCGCTGGTCAATTCAGTCTCAAGTTCCATAAGCTAATGTTTCTATAGGTCAGGCCTTCGGAAGAAGGTAACTGTCTTCCAGCAACCTCACTACAGCGAGGCCTTTGTCACCAGCATCCTCCTCTCAATCCCTGAGGGCGCAGAAGGCAGCTTTCTCGTCATTGGAGGGGATGGAAGATTTTACAACCCGGAGGTGGTACAACTGATTGCTAAGATTGGTGCTGCATATGGAGTCAAGAAGATTCTGGTCGGACAAGATGGCATTCTGAGCACGCCTGCCGCCAGCCATGTCATTAGGAAACGAAAGGCTACCGGTGGAATCTTGCTCACTGCCAGTCACAACCCTGGCGGTACATATGCCTTTCCATCATTGTTGGCCTTGAATGAAACACCGGCTGACATGGTGCACAGGACCTAATGCTGACTTCGGCATCAAGTACAACCTGACAAACGGTGCCCCGGCACCTGAATCGGTCACAAATAAGATATTCGCTACCTCGAAATCCCTCACCGAATACAAAATTGCCGACATTCCCACCGTGGACCTATCAAAGATTGGAACTAAGACATACGGACCTCTGGAAGTCGAGATCATTGATTCAACAGCCGACTATGTTGAGATGCTGAAGGATATATTCGACTTCCCTCTCATCAAGTCATTTTTGGAAAGCCACAAAGACTTCAAGACTCTCTTTGACGCTCTGAACGGCGTGACTGGGCCTTATGGTGTCGCAATATTTGAGAAAGAGCTGGGACTGCCCAGTAGCAGCACCCAAAACTGCATACCCTCTCCCGACTTTGGCGGTGGTCACCCGGATCCTAATCTAGTGTATGCACACTCTCTTGTCGAGGCTGTTGACAAAAACAAGATTCAATTCGGTGCGGCTAGTGATGGAGACGGCGATCGAAACATGATCTATGGTGCCAACGCCTTTGTATCTCCTGGAGATAGCTTGGCCATCATTGCTCACTACGCCAAGTTGATCCCTTATTTCCAAAAGCAGGGGGTCTACGGCCTTGCACGAAGTATGCCTACGTCCGGAGCCATCGATCTTGTGGCCAAGAAGCAAGGTCTGCAGTGTTACGAAGTCCCAACCGGGTGGAAGTTCTTCTGCAATTTGTTCGACACCAACAAGATGTCGATTTGTGGTGAGGAGAGTTTCGGCACAGGGAGCAACCACATTCGTGAAAAGGATGGTCTGTGGGCCGTCGTGGCCTGGTTGAACATCATTGCTGGTGTTGCCAAGGAGAAGGCTGGGGAGACACCTAGCATCGCCTCCATTCAACACGAGTTCTGGGGTATTTACGGCCGGACGTTCTTCACCCGCTACGACTATGAGGGCGTCGACAGTGACGGAGCAAATAAGGTCGTTGCGAATCTCACTGAGCTCATCACCACGAAGAAGTCCGAATTCGTTGGGTCGAGCATCCAAGGACGCAAAGTCCTCGAGG
The DNA here is from genome assembly GCA_033085395.1 of Xanthoparmelia taractica. NCBI lineage: Eukaryota > Fungi > Ascomycota > Lecanoromycetes > Lecanorales > Parmeliaceae > Xanthoparmelia > Xanthoparmelia taractica. Next base: position 63,420 of record JANQBS010000195.1, read on the forward strand.
CGGACGATTTCTCGTACACTGATCTGGATGGTAGCGTCAGCAAGAACCAGGGCATCTTCGTCAAGTTTGACGATGGCAGTAGAATTGTCGTCAGGTTGTCAGGGACGGGCAGCAGTGGTGCCACTATCCGCCTATACGTCGAGAGACATGAGAGCGACTCATCCAAGTTCAAGTTGGACGCCCAAGACTACCTGAAGGATAACATAGAACTCGCCGTCAATCTTCTGAAGCTGAAGGAATACGTGAATCGGGAAGAGCCCGACGTCAAGACATAGGCACTTGGAATGTGAACGCTGTCGCTGAGGAGAGAATGTCCATAGCTTTCACCCCCTCACTTTGATGTGACATTTCGCGGCAACAAAAAGTCAAGCAATATCATAGAAAAGACCGAGTCCATAGTAAAACTGAGCGACACAACTTGCTGGTGAAACTGACAAGCATGATTCTTATAGTATCCCATAAGCTCTTTCGGCATTCTCCTGATCATACATTTAGCGATGTAGGGCCCGTCTCCCGCTAGGTCCAGCATCCTCACCACTTGAGTAATCTGTCATTATTTATATCCACGACTAACGTGCCAACATGAGGAGACCGTGCGGTAGCTCCTACATTGAGATGATGCTCAGAATGACCCGGTATCATCAAATGCCCGACGAAAAGGTTGGACTCTTCCCTCCGCTGTCTCGTGTACTTTGTATACATCAATCAGCTTTCATGCTGTCCTTCTGTTTTCATACCATCCTTGTTCTTTCATAAGAGACGCCTCCGTAAGGTAGACGGCTTGCTTTGTTTGATTAGATTGGTGAGTTGGGGTGGGACTTCAATTAAGTAAGCTACGGGTGTCAGCGATATGTTGCATTACGCTTGCGGGGAACGGATTCCAGGGGTCATATTATGATTGGGAGTGGGAGTGGGATCAGCAGTACGTACCTACGTACGTAACCTACCTCAGTATCGACGCGGCGCATCTGGTGCCTGCTGCGTACGGCGTACGTAATACGAGTGAGATGTGAGATGGATGGCTAGCTTACGTTTACGTTTACGGGGTATTGGAGTATGTACTTCCAGTTGTGGATTGGGGAGGGGGCGAGTTGATCGGCGTATCCGGAATTGTCTGGGGCCGATTTGGGGATTTGGATGGGTTGGGTTTGGTGTATGTTGGAGAGGGAGATGAAAGGGAGAGGGAAGGGAGATGGGAAGGGAGATGTGAAGGGAGATGGGAAGGGAGATGGGAAGGGAGATGGATGGATCGAAGGAAGGGTGGTTGATTTTGTGATGCTGGGAGACAGAGAGAGAGAGAGCTGGGTGTGTTGTGAGATGGATTGCGTTTTCAGGAACAAGTTGGGGTTGTGTAGAAAGCTCCTCGATGTCAATGGTAGGCGTGTTTTTTCGCAAGAACAGCATAGAAAGTTGGGTAGTGTGAGAAGAAAGAGAGGCATAGAGGATTTAGAGGAGTCAGCATTGCGAACCAGTAAGACATCGATTTTAGGCAATGGAATCGGGAAGCCTCAGGAGAAGAGAAGGGGATATTGGATTGAAGCGGCCAATTAAGGATGAGCAGAATGATGTTTCTTCTCCGTATCCTGTCGCATTTCAGCAGCATGAACCGAGCCAGATATGTCTCGATGTTAGAAATGTCGGCGACCTGCCTATTCTGGTTGATGACCCAAGTGGTGGGAAACCAAGCTGTCGTGGTTGGCTAACTTGGCTTGGTCCCTTGTCCCACCACTTGGCACTGCAAGCGCTGCGCCTGCCGCGTTTGTTTGCCCCTCCTTGGTTCTTGTAACTTGTAAGGACTGGCTTTCCAACTCGAACCAACTCCTACTCGTTTCTCTCAACTCACCCTTAGCCACTCATTATCCCAGCATCCGCCATGTCTAGCTCTTCTAAAGGTGAAGCTGAGGGTGTTGCACCTCAAAACAAAGGCTCCTGGACTACGTTTCTGAAGGTACGCAATTCTCCGAAACCAAGCCTTGTAAAATCGCTAATAGTATCTCTAGTCGATAGCGTCTTTCAATGGCGACCTCTCCTCTATGACCGCCCCTCCGTTCATCCTAGGCACCACGTCCCTCACAGAGTTTTCGGCATATTGGACGGAACACCCATCCATTTTCGTTGCCCCAGCCTCGGAGCCTGACCCTGCGAAGCGAGCCCTGCTAGTATTGAAGTGGTTTCTCAGTACGTTGAAGCAATCGTACAGCAGTAGAAATGACAAGTTTGGGTCGGAGAAAAAGCCATTGAACCCGTTCTTGGGAGAGCTATTTCTCGGAAAGTGGGAGGATGCTGCGGGGACGACGCGACTGGTGTCGGAGCAAGTCAGGTGCGCAATATCCTGGCACCATAATCCAATCCGATTGCTGATAATTCTCAAGTCATCATCCGCCAGTAACAGCCTACTGCATCACGAATGATAAGCATGGCGTTCAGGTACCCCTTTCGCATCCCATCAATCGGATCTCGCTAACGTACGCTTTCTCCAGCTTCAAGGCTACAATGCCCAAAAAGCATCCTTTTCCCGCACGATCCAAGTCAAACAAATCGGTCATGCCCTGTACACGCTTAAATCCCACAACGAAACTTACCTCATCACCCTGCCAGCTCTCCACATCGAAGGTCTCATCTACGGCAAGCCATTCGTCGAATTGAACAACTGCACTTACATCTCCTCTTCCTCCGGTTACATGGCCAAGATAGATTACTCTGGCAAGGGCTGGGTTTCCGGCAAGAAGAATTCCTTCACAGCTGTCCTCTACCCGACAGGTAAAGAGAAGGAGATTTTGTACACCGTCGAAGGGCAATGGACCGACTGCTTCACCATCAAGGCTGGTGGCGGTAGCGGTCTGAAGAAGGCCGATCCTATTGAAACATACAATGCCAAAACAACTAAAACAACACCACTGCAGATTGCTCCGATCGACCAGCAAGACCCTTACGAGTCTAACAGAGCGTGGCAGAAAGTAGCGGAAGGAATAATGAAGGGCGATATGGATGTCGTGCACATGGAGAAGTCGAAGATTGAGATTGCGCAAAGAGAGTTGCGAAGGAAAGAGCAGGCGGAGGGGAGGGAATGGCAGAGGAGGTTCTTCACGCGATCTTCGCTGCCAGATCCGTTGTTTGAAATGTTGGCAAGGCCCATACCGGGTGAGAAGATCGAGGCTGAAAAGACGGGTGGCGTGTGGAGATTTGATGAGTCAAAACTGCAGGATGGTGCTAGGGAGCCGACCCAGGCTGCTAATCGTGAGTTGTAAAAGTAACTCATGGAACGAAGCGGACAGGAAGCGCCTGGCGTTGGCTTTACTATCTGGAAGGCATACCGTAGCAAACATGGCGGGTCTCTATTACACGTTATCGACAGCGTGGTGAGATGAGCTCTTCGGGCTGTATGGATTGGGTAGAGATGTGTTTGATCGTTTTATGAAGAGGCTCTAAACCCAATCATTTAGACAACCGATACCTCGTTGCTTCACTGAATCGGACCACCGCTTGCTGCCAAGACAAGTTTGACTCTTCCACATGTCTCATATCGCGCCCGTAAACACCACGATTCGACTGTAATTGAACACAAATGAAGTACCACGACTTGATTTCCTCGTCCAACTCCTTCGTTAATGAGTCTTTCCACTAAGCAAGCGTGGCAAGATACCCACGGCGCCTTTACTCAGTCTTCCGCATACGTGTGTCGTGGACCCCTCCAACGACCTCACCTCACCTCACCTCACCGCCCGCCCCCCACCCCGCCGGAACAACATGCAGCAACTACACCACTACCTTACTACCACCTCGTCACTGCTTCTCCTTGCAACTAAAGTCAGCGAGCAACCAACCAACCGACTATGACAAGCAATCAGCCCCACTGCGTATGTTGATTTTAAGGCATAACAAATTAGCCACGCACAAACTTGCCCAATCCAATGTGAGCGCAGCCGAGTTTTCCCGATTATATTGGGGGGCGTGCTGGTAAGTGGAATCGGGCCTGGCGTCTCTTCATCCATCCTAGTGGAAATTGATGTTGACGGGAGGTGAGTTGGAAAAGGAAAGGAATGCTTATGTGTGCTTCTTCAGTTAGTACTTCCCCCCCAGCGAGGGGATTACTAGCTTCCTGTCATTTGTCGCCGTACATTATTTTTTTGTAACTGGCGTGACTTGAACTCTCGTAAGGTCCTTGATACGCTACGCTACGGTATTGAAGACGAAGAGGTCAATTAGTTATTTTGACAGCGTCGGCGATATATCTTTATTCGTGGACCGAGTAATCGCAGTGAGGAATAAGGTACCTTAGAGGAGGTACACGAGCAGGCTCCATTTGATCACCCAAACCCAACGTCACAGATGTGGTCTTGGTTGCGTGATGCCGGCCTATGATATACAAATCGCCCACCTCCCCCCCACTCCCCCTCTCCCCTGCCTGATCCTCACAACGCTCCATCCAGTTGCTCGATTTCGAAGACGAGCGCTATGATATCTCTCTCATACGCCGCGCACGAGAATGTTATTCACGGGGATATGCACTACACCTCCTCCATTTAGCAGGGAGTTCGTGCGAGACTTATTCTTTTGCAGGTAGTAGACAGAGAGCAGACAGCAGACAGCAGACAGCAGACAGCGGACAGCGGACAGCAGGCAGTCGTCCGAATGGCAACATGAAACCTTAGCAATGTGGAATTGATGCCACATCTCCTTGTAGGTTGGCAATCGATTGTGGGCTGTAGGGCTAATTAAATAGAGGTATGATGAACAAGTTATTAATCTATCTATATAGTTGTAGATTGACTTAGTACGAAGAGGAGAGATCCAGTAGGGAGGTTTAGCAGCCTGATTCAAAAGAATGATTCAAAACCATTTCGGGTAATAGCTTATTTTCGTTACATGGCATGGTCTTAGGATCACGTATTCACTGCCACGACTCTAAAAAATTACTCTTTATGGATAGCGTTCAAAGTATAAACATCAAAATTTGCAAATATCTACTTTTCTATTTCTTACTTAACCCTTAAGAGATTATTTTTAATCATAATAGTATAAATTATAGAATATAGTATACGCTTTCTAATGATGTAAAAATTAAAATATTTGAATGTATAAAATATCTCGTTATACGTTGAAGTTTGAATTTATGGATTGACTCGGCTTTGAATCACTGATTTAATTTATAAATCAGTGATTCAAAAGCGCTCTCGGGCCCCTCCCGGGAGGACCCTCTAAGAATTACCATGTCGGGTAACTACCCTTTTAAGCGTAATTTTGCTTTGAATCATGTTGGAAATACAGGCTACTGGTAGCGGAAGCATTGGCTGACTAATCAACTAATCAAATGATCTAATTGGCTATCAATTGATCCTTCTAGAGAACACAGAGAACGTAGAGTAGGAAACCATGAAGGCGGTCATGGTCCAGTATTTATCCCTGAGAATCCCCCTAACTCCCATACAAACCGGGTGGGTTCAAGGGCAATTCTCGAACATTCCTCATGAGCAATCAAGCGGGGCAATTACCCGCTCCAATCTGATCCCCAAATTCCAACAAATCATTCTTTTGAATCAGTTGCTAAACCTCCCTAGTAAGACCAGTTATACCTCTATATAATTAATTATTCTATAGTATAATTCCATAGCTTTAAGAGTATAATAGCTTTTTTTTTTATTATATAGTTATGATTATTGAAAGCGAATACGAACGTTTTGTTCCCTTTCGTCGATAGCGAACTAAAACCTCGATTTTATTCACCAGTTGAAGTTACCACAGCCCTTCAAGTAGGGGGTCTGCTGAATCGCGTCTCGACTGGATTCTGGAGTAGAACCTAGAGGCACAGTATCCTCCGAAATAATCACGTGCAAAACTCTGTTCAAACGGGAAATGTGGATCCGGAAGCCTTTTAGCATGATATTCTGGTGCAAGTGTTCCCAAGGACGGGACAGTTGCTTGAGAGTCGTTGCGAAGAGAATATCCCGGAACAGTAGGAAAGAATATGCATGCAAGGGTCTTGCTTGACAAGGGTGTAATAAACGAGAATATAAAGCGGGCACAAGGTTTCAGAGTCACCTAGGGAGCAATGTTCGCAGCATATATAGGATGAAGAGCTAGTGTATGATGGTCCGGGCCAATCCCATACTATAGCCTCCTCCACTCCAGCACCGCCCTTTCCGGATGCAGCATCTGCAAAAGCAGCCTCATTCCAGTATCCATCCTGATCTGATCCAACAGTCTTGCCCTAGCCATCCCATCGTCCTCTCCCTTCAAAGGCACAGGCTTCACTCTGAAATCGCGAAATAACCCCACTAGCACGCCGACGAATTCGACCTGTGCGAACTTGCGCCCAGGGCAGCTGCGCGCGCCGCCCGACCAGCCGACGAAGGGACTGTTGCGGGTCGGCGGCTCCTTCAAGTGTTCAACCGGATGTGATGATGATACTTGGGAGCCGTTGGTCGTGGAAACGTGTGGGTCCGGGGTAATCCATCGCGCGAGGGCTCGAACTCGAGTGAGTCGTGGCCCAAATATCGCGGATGCGTGTGCAGCGCTGAGTAGTTGGGTATAATGACTGTGTTCTTTGGGATAAGCACGGTGGAGGTACCGAGTTTCAGGGGCTGCGGACTCGAGCCGGTGGAATTTGCGATTGCAACGGCGGTGTAGAGACGTACTGTCTCGAACTGGCGAGAGTGTGTCAGCTTGCTTTTATGCAATATGTAGGAGGGTTACTTACTATGATAGCTAAGTAGCGTGGGAGACGTGGAAATGCAGTTTCATAGGATGACTCCTTGGATTCGACGCCAGCGAGAACAGCATTGATCTCCTCTGCGATCCAGTCTTGGATGTCGGGCCGAGTTGCCAACAGACAAATGCCTATTGCAAGGGAGTTGGCGGTTGCATCGTGTCCCGCAAAATTGAATACGAATAGGTTGCCATATACTTCTTCTTCTGTCAGACCTTCCTGATGAAATCCCGTGGGGCTTCCTTTCTGGTTGACGTTGGCCTGCGAAGCACGCACGAGGGATGTCATGAGATTGTTTTCCAGCTTATCGTCGCGCATCATGGCCTGCTTTTCGCCCTCGTAGGCCTTGGTCATATGTTCTTGAAAAACGAGCGTGGCATGATAGAGCTCTCGAAAACTTTTTGGCAGCCATGACTTACTCAGATTCTTCCGCCCGAGCACAACCAATGGTATGCAACGGTCAAGAATTATCCTCAGAGCTTCTCCATAGCTTGAAGAGTCCTCGTTGGTGGATGAACTGTCTTCGTCAGCTCCTCGAAAGGGGTAGGACTTCCCGAAGATGGCGCCCGACATGACGTGAAGGGATATAGTTCGAGTATCTGTAGCCACGCTGTTGATTGAAGGTTTCTGGGACCAGTAATGGATCAAGCCAGTAGATTGAAGGATACTCTCTATCCAGACGCGCTGATTGACGTGCTCATTGAAAGACGAAGCTGTGATTCTTCGATGTCTTTGCCATTGAGGTCCGTCCGTCTGTCCAATGAGCGATGCGATCTTCAAAAGGAAAGAGGACTACTTACTGTGCCGACGTTTGGTCCAAAAATATCGAGCATCTCTAACAGTCGTTTGTGAATGTCCATGAGCTGAGTATATGCGAGGATCTTACCTGTCGATTCGGGTGGCCGAGGAAAGTCTGCCCGACGTTGAAAGACCTCCGAAACAGCCTCTGCATCACACAGCTGTAGGTAATTCTTCCCTGGCGTCACGAAGAAGATTGCATCACCAAGCTGCTGATGGGCTCTATAGCGGTCCCAAATCTCCCATCCTCGCCAGTTGAACCTGGTGAAGGTCCCTGAGCAGAAAGGTATGCGACGAACGAATTGCACAATCTTTCTGTCGATGATCAACCACAATGGGTTCCCAGAATCAAAGGGTAGAACGATAAAAGGGAGGCCAGTCTTGCGGGCTGTATTGTAGTTGACTAAAAGCCCGTACAAGACATAGAGCACGGTTCCCAGCGAAAGAGAGAGTGGCACAAACACGAAGGGCAGGAAAGGCATCAATATTTTGCGAAAAGGGCGAGGGAAAAATTAGAGGGTAGCACGGAGACAATTGAGGGAGTAATACGTCCCACGCTATGGTCCACTTTGGTGCTACGTTCACGCCTCCTTAAGCCGAAAAATGCGACTTGGAGTGGGATTCGATTAGATTGGCAATAGTAGAAATAGCTGTGTTTCAGGGCCAAACTGCACCAACTGTTAGATCTAAGTATCGGAACTACACCAACTAATTAGATATCTAGAACCAACTGTCAAACTAACATTTCAACTAATAGTATAGCAGTTTTAGAAGATATCGCTCTGATTAATCCACTGATATACCCATCGAAGGGAGCGACAGCGACCTTCTGGGGGTACTGATTCCAGTCGTGCTGGGCAGTGCTTCTGGTCTACAATACAACGCCTTTACGTGATAACCTTATAAGATAATTAGATAAGTACCTATTTTAATGCTTTAAATCGTCTTTTCACTATTATTACTACAGCGAAATTAAATAATTATATTATAATACGAAATATATAATAAGAATATGATAATCGCTATTAGACGATTACTTTTTCTTATATCTCGCGTTCTCTCTATCATTATTACGAAATCGTTAATAACGATCTTATTATTTTTATTATATTCTTTAAAACGTCTCTTTTAAGACTCTTATTATCTTTAATATTTATTTAAATATTATTTATTTATCGAGCTTAAATCTTATAATAAAACTATTAAAAAAAACGTATAAATAAGTTATTATCTCTTAACGAGTATAATAAATCTTAACTCGATTACTTATAGAGAAAATTTCTTAATTATAAAATCTTAGAATTAATAATATTTCGATAATAGATATATATTACGAAAGTCTCTCTTATTAATAAATAAGTATAATAAATATATAATATATAAAATTCTCGCACTTTTCTAATATTAATACTTATTATTAATAATTTAATAATAACTTTTTATAATAAGGCTCTTAAAATAGTCGATAGATAGAAAATTAAGAATTAATTAAGATTAATCTCTAATATAGAAATATTATAGATTACTTTTAATTCTTATCTCTTAAATCTTTTATTTCTTTTTATTTTTATAAAAAATAAATTAAATCTTTTTATATTTAACGATTTCGTCGCTAATATTAAAAATAAAGAGTCTTAAATTAAAGAGAATTAAGTAAGAATTAAAAAAAAAAAGATAAATAGAGAGAAGAGAAAGATTTAAAAATAAAAAAATATAAAAAAGATCTATAATTAAAACGATAAGTCTTTTTCTTTATATAAATATTATAAAAAAAATTATTAATCTTAGAATTACTCTCTATTTATTAATAGATAATTTCTAAGAGAAATAAATATCGATTTTCTCTTTACGCTCGTCGTTTTTTCTTTCTTATTTATTTTTAAAAAAAACTTATCTTAAACGTAATTCTTTTAATTTTATTATTAATTTAAAGATTTTAATAAAGTTTAAGAAAAAGAGAAAGAGAGATATTAATATTTTTTTTAATACTCTTAAAAAATCTTTTATATTATTTTTACTTTTTATTAAAATTTCCTTACGCGTTTTTATCTCGCTATTTAAGCGTCTTAAGATTAAGATTATATTAAAAGCGAAAACAATATTTATTAAAAGAGCGAAGCGAGGGAATAAAGCTAAGACTAAGTTCGATATCGCGCTTTATATAAATAATATTTATTTATTCTTAAAGATATATAAAGAATTAGAATTCTTAAATTAATATTTAATATTAATAATTATTAGAATAGTATTAACTATTACGAATTTAAGTAATAAGAACTTTAAGATTACGTATACGTATAACTCGAAGAATTAGTCGTTAAGATTATAAGAATTATAATCTTTATTTTAGATTACGATTATTAGCTTAATTCTTATTATTCGAATAAAGTCTAAGTCTTTATAACGAATTTTAATATTAAGAGTGACTTTATTCTCGCTAATAATAATATTATTATTATTAAAAATATATTTTAATTAAGAAAAGAGAAATAACGTAATATTATAAGATCGAAGAGAGTAGTTATTTTTTAGAAGCTCTCGAACGTTTATAAGTTTAAGATCTCTATTAAAAATAACTTAGAATATATATTCGCGTTTAAAGTATAATTTAGAATAATAAATCGCGTCTTATTAAGATATAAAATCTATATTAATAAGAATTATATAATCGTATAATATTCTTAATTATAAATTATATATTTAATTAAATAAGAATAATTAAATTATTTATTAGTCTAAGAGATCTTTCTAAATAAATAAATATCTCTATTCTTTAAGTCTAACATTTTTTTAATCTTAATTATCTCTCTTTATAATAAAATTTTTTAAAACGTTTTTATAATTATTAACATTAAAATAATAAAATAAATATTAATTATATTTAATTTAAATAATTCTATACTCTACGCGAACGAAGACGAAAGACTATTAATATATAAGATATATATTAAGAATATAGCACTAATAGTAATTAATATATACGTCTCGATAAAAATTTCTTAAAAGATATTATAATTTACGATTATTATAAAGAGTATTAAAAATCTCTTATTAATTCTTTTATGCGATATTATAAACAATAACTTTAATTACTTTATTACGAAGAGAAATAAATATATTAATATATTCTCGACGAGTTTTATAATAAATATATTACGAGAGCTATTAAGAGTACGAGTCGGAAAGGTATGGTATATTTGATAGTATGGGACCAGTTTTTCGAATACCATACCTACGGGTCGAAAAGGTCTGGGATGGTCTGAGATATGAGGTGTCGATACCATATCATGATATGATATAATATTGAGATCATATCATTTAATTTTTATGAGATAATCTAAGAGACGTGCTAATATCATGAAATAATCTAGGAAATTTCAAATATATATAGGGGTATCCCATATTATATGTAGGGATATGGGAAATATACTATATATAGAAGAAGTTACTCTATATAGAATCATGCGAACGTATTCT